>NLAL01000033.1:0-120925 GCA_002374735.1 Metschnikowia sp. 13-106.1
TTAATGGTCCTTGGCAGTTGCTAATTCTGCTGGGAAGTACACCCTTTAAAGAGACCCAATAAAGAGACTACAAAGGGGGCCGACTAGACTTTTACCACTTCCCTG
Source organism: Metschnikowia sp. 13-106.1 (assembly GCA_002374735.1). Classification (NCBI taxonomy): domain Eukaryota; kingdom Fungi; phylum Ascomycota; class Pichiomycetes; order Serinales; family Metschnikowiaceae; genus Metschnikowia; species Metschnikowia sp. 13-106.1. Next base: position 106 of record NLAL01000033.1, read on the forward strand.
TTACTACTTCCCTATTACTACTTCCCTATTACTACTTCCCTGTTACTACGTCCCTGTTACTATCACCTACTACTACTGGTTCAGTGTCTAAAAATAGAGTGACGGAATAGGAGTGACGGAATATTAGTGATCAGATAATAGGACCGAACACCACCATTGAAATAATACTTTAACGGAATTCAGTGGTGGACTCAAGTCCAACGAGACCAGGATTTGCTCCAGTGGAGTATTGGGATTGGTCGGATATTTCTGGTTGACTGGGTTTTTGAAAGATACTTAATTAAAGGCAAACTTGTATGCCAGGAACCAGTAAAAACCGTTCTAGAATACTAGTCTGGAACTAGTAACTGTGGAACTGGCCTGCACCCAGTACTGCTCTAATCTTAAATAATCTGAAACAATCCGAACAAACCTAGAACTAAGTTATCACCAATAAGTGTTATATCAGTTACCTATAAGGTATAAACAAGTATTCAGACAGACCAAAATGGCAAAACGTTAGAACTAGTATGCAACCTTGAGCATGAGCTTGAGCTTGTTTTTTTCAAAGGATCTAAGCTTCTGCTTACTTATTGAATGGATCTTTCCAGCAACACCTAAAGGTATTCTGAAATGTTCAGATGGCTACTCAGTAGGAACCCTCTCGACCAGTGTTATGGAAGTAGGATATGGCTATCTGTAATGTCTCTATTGGACTTTGGGTATCTAAGCTAAAGAAGAATATGCTGACATCAATGAATCCGGGGCTTTTTACATTACAGCACTATCCCACTCTCCCAAATATACACTTGGTATTGTTACTCATAACCAGTAAACTACTTCTATATTTTAAACACCTACCATGGGCATTATACACTGATAGTAAGTTAAATTCAATGATAGATAATCTCTTAAAACTACTGGCCCAAATTACTAATTACTACTACTTAATATTGCTCACATAATTACCAGCACTTGTTTTCTTACTAGTATACCAGCAATGTATACTCATACTCCTTACTAGTGCTCACAGTTACTAGTATCTGTCTTTTTAGTCTGTCTCTCTACTCTATACTACTCTACTCTATACTACTCTACTCTATACTACTCTACTCTATACTAGTCCACACTGTTTTTACTCTACAGTATATACTACAAAGGATATATTATAAGTCTATAGTCCATACTACTCTGTCTAGTAAATACTATGTAGTCTATACTACCTATACCCTCTACAAGCATATACTACTGCAGTGTACAGAGGGTATTAATAAGTGGACATTACTACAACAGTTTCTGATGCTTATCATTCTGCGTTCTATTAACCTCGTGAGAAGTGAGCAGTATGATTAGTACAGCTGAGACTAGCCAGAGACTCGCCGCGACTAAACAAGAAATGAAAACCAAAGACTTCAAATCGACTCAATGTATAAAGTGTTCGTGTCTCTCCAGAGAAGCTCGCCTGGTGCGCAAGATCTGCATGGTCTTGTTGAAGCCACTATGTTCCTTGATACTATCAAAAATCGACCCCATGGACGAGCCACGCGACGATGTCCGTGTAGATATGGTGCCAGCAGAGCCACTCCTGCTTCCGTTTTGTCTATTGGCCTCGTCTTCCGAGGTCCTGGAAGTCAATTCCGGGCTTGCTGGCCATATAAACCCCACATTCTCATTGGACGCGGCCGAGTGCTGTGGAGAGCACACGGTTTCCGGCGCCACCATCACCAGCTTACGGCGTTTCACCGGGGATTCGTCCTCGTACTCCCGGATATAGCTCAAGAAATCCTTGAAGTTGACCATGAGGAGCTCGTAGGTCATGTTGCGGATCTCGCGCAAGTCCTCTAAATCGGGCAAGATATCGGGCAGTAACTTGACCACCGCCCTCTTGGGCAAGTTGATCTCCTTGGCGCCATCCGTATGCAAGTACAAGTAGTAGATAGAGGCCCATTTGGCGACAAGCCGCAGCTGGCAGGCGATTTGCGTATCATCTAGCAAGGTCTCCAGGTCGAGCTTATGGAGGCGCGAGATGAAGGTATCGATTTCCGTGACAAACTCAAAGTTCTCTATGCAATGGGACGAGCTCAAGAAGTGGACAAACGAGTTTTGGTCGTAGGGGTCTCGCGGCGGGTTGTGGTGGTCGGGGTATAGCACCTCATCTAGCGAGGGCGGACTGTGGTTCTGGTAGAACTGGAACGTGGTCATGAATGAGAAGCCAAAACAATTAAAGTGGAGTCAGATCAAGTCAAGTCAAATTAAATTAAATCAAGTCAAGTGAAGATGCAAAGTATTTTCAAGCAATAGGGTGTTTTTTTTTTTTTTGGGTAGGGGAGGTGGGCCCGTGCAGTTGAAGGGGTGGGAGTGGGGAGTGTCTGAGTTGTGTGTCGTTTTGATCAATTGTATCAGTCTCTCGTGTCTTAAGGTGAAGGATGTGTGGAGAGACAGGGCCCACAACGCAGTGCAGAGGAATGTGCAGAGAAATGTGGAGACGAACACGGGACAGCAGCAAAGGCGACTTTAAGCAACACTCGCGGCCAAGAACAGGTGTCCTAATAAAAGGAGTAGGTTGAGAGAGAGTGAGATTTAAAGAGAGTGAGAAGATTATGATCTCCACACTTGGAAGCGACAGTTAAAAAGAAATGCGGGCGAGGCCCACGTCTGGCGGGCTGTCACCCTGACGCACATTCTTGTATAATAGCCGCAGCTTGGCTAAAGCTTCCCAAAGATACACCCCGTATTCGGTTAATTTGCGAACCGCGGTGCGCGAGAGATAACCTGACCTGCCACATGCACGCCCGCAGCTAGGAGAAATTTCTTGTCACGATTGATTAGAGACAAGCCGAAACCTGGGAGCCAAGTGATGGGTTAGATGCCCTGGACGAAAGCGTTGGAGTCCAATGGCTTGATAGGAGAGTGTAGAGGGATAAGTCCGGGGACTATTTTGGGAAGGAAGCACGACGACAAAGGGTCCTGGTGCTTCACGTGATTCGTCCCTCTTTTGCAGAAACAATAGCACTCCCTAATAACCACCCCCTACAAACCATGGGTGCACGTATTAGACCCTGGTTACGGAGTCTTGGGCCGAAGTCTTGGGCCGAAGGTTATGACACCCCCATACTTGCGCAGGATCGTCCGATCATCTGCATGTCTTGGGCTTTTGCTGCTGCGGGGCTGCGGGCAACTTAAGCTCGGAGCCCTGGTTCGCTTATGCCTAGTTGTGGCAGTCACGCCTCTTAAGAATTCCTGCCGCCCTCTCTCTAGTTGAATGCGCCTGCAGTGCAAGATGCTTTTCCGAGCTCGCACCGCACAATGTCTAGACTGGAAATTACTATGGGCCTGGACAATGTAAAGCATGCATCAAATGATTGGGCCTTTTTTCCCAGCTGCTGTGGCGTTATTTTGGGTGGACGTGTGGCGTTGTTTCAGTCGGGGCACTAAGATTTTAGAGGACAAACACTTTCGAAAGTATCGACTACGTTCAGGCCGAAGCTTCCGGCAACTATTGCCGGGTCCTGCCTCGTAAAACAAACAATCATACGTCCGAGTACTTGGCCGAGGCAGGGCTCCTAATCCTACTTCTCGCCCACGCCCGTGGGCCCCATTGGCCTCATTGGCCCGCACACCTTCTTTGGGCCGCACACCTTCTTTTCACGTACGGCCGCCTAAATCACATGTACTCTTGGTAACTGAGATGCTGGGTTTAGACGAACGTTTTTCTTGGATCAACACGCCCCTGAAATCATGTGGTCTGATGTTTTACATATTTGCGCTCTGGATTTTTCCTTCGGAATTCCATTTCAGACTATCTACACCTACAAGAAATTGAGTGCTCTTAAGTATTGCACTACACTACACTATACAGCTACACTATACAACTACACTATACAGCTACACTATACAACTACACTATACAGCTACACTATACAACTACACTATATCCCGCAGTACTGGTCACTACGTATAGTCCTGGTAATTGCGTAAAGTGTATTCAGCGATTCTGTGAGTACTATGTTGAAATCATATACTGTTGAGTATTTTGTAAGTACTATGTTGATGTATTAGTACTAGGTTGACCAGTAGTGTTCATTACGATTGGCGGTTCACTTATAGACCATATTCTATACTACTACGAGGTTTGAACAAAAAAGAGGCCTAAATAATACAGAAAAAAATAAGGTGATCAGAAGTACCCAGATGTACTACACACACGGACATTTTTGGAGAGAGTATAAGTGTTGGAATATCAGTATTCAATTATTTTAAATTCACTCGGCCCTAAATTAATGATACAAACAGCTCACATGCACTTTACTACTATACTGCTTTACGACATTACAACTTACTCACTCATATGACTACACTACAGTACACTGCACTGCACTAAACTAAACTGTACTACACTATACTGTACTACACTAAACTAAACTACACTATACGGCACTACACTAAACTGTACTACACTATACTGTACTACACTATACTATTAACTGTAAAATACTTTGTTGTGAATTACTTAATAATATGACTACGCTATGAATTTAACATCTTTTCTAAAATACAAAGTATAGTCAGTAGTTTCATGGATTGTAGTAGTATAGTATCAAGTATGCAGTGTATTATTTTGGTATAGCGTAGTCCTTAGGAAGTGTAGAGAGTCTAGAGCTGAGAGTTTGTAGAGTGTGGAGTATACTGAGGAGATCTATGCAAGTGTGTAGTAGCAGTTAGTACTAAAGCAGTACAATGGAGTTCCAATGCCCATTGAGAGTACTAGAGTATAGTCAATGCATATAGTAGTTTCTGGTGCATGTAGTGATCCATTCCCGAATGCACAATTGTATATATATACCTTAACATACTTCAGATCAGATGATTCAATATAAAAATCTGTACTAATCCACATAAATCTGAGTACTATATGTTAGATTCCTGTTAAGTCAGGTACTCTGTTTACTATGTTCATTCGCCGATAATTTCTCAAAAGGAAGAATGTGAGCTGTTTATATAACTTTTCAAGAGAAGGGTTGGCTAGTTATCTGGCAGAGAAACTTCATATTTTTTTAGTAGCTAGAGCACCACCTATGGTGGATCTGACAACTATATTCTAGTACTATATTCTAGTACTATATTCTAGTACTATATTGTTCATAATATCTAGAGTGTAATACTTTTTTCGATTCCAGGACGTATGTAACACCCCAGTGGAATGGGAGTGCACATCGGACTACACTACTCCATACACTATTCTACTAAGCCTATCTATGCACTGGACTTACTAAGGAGTCTGGACTTACAACAGAGTCTGGCTCATGTTAGAGTCGTATGATCACATGATGATAACCACATACATGCATGATCACTATGATGATAAACAATAGCACTAACATCATCCGTCTTACATCGTGATCCGTGGTCCCTCTAGCCTCATGCAAACCACTGAGCCTATTTATGTCCATTTAAACACTACTCTGCAGTAAAACAGCTCTACAGTAAAACAGCTCTACAGTAAAACAGCTCTACAGTAAAACAGCTCTACAGTAAAACAGCTCTACAGTAAAACAGCTCTGCAGTAAAACAGCTCTTCAAAACTCTGTACAGTAATATATTCAATATATACTGATCCCATGCAAACATTCATTGGCCCTCCACGTCACACTCTTCAGGCATATAACCACCGTCCATTTCTCCATCGAGGTCCAATTCTCCACCCAAGTCAATTTCCAATGTCCAAGTCCATGTATACATGTGTAGTAAATTTTCAATTCTTAGTACCCTTATATTTTCATCTGGAAAATGAATGTGGATAAATGGTTAGGGTTGGGGATATGGACAAATGGTCAGGGTAGGGATATGGAACAATAGATATGGATTAGTGCTGATTTGGTGAGCCTTGTCATCCTGAGTCCTACCTTTTTTGGGCGCCGGACTTGAAGTTCACGGAAATAGCTTGGTACACTAAAATCAAGGCTATAGACACGAAGCCAAAGGTCAACACTACCGTGTTCAATTCTTTAACGCTGATCATGTTGTTGGTTTGGATGGAGAATGGACGGCTCACTTGAGCACACGTACTCGTTGAGTGCGCATCCGTGCAGGACCGCACCAACCTTCGCACCGCTTCTTGCTCACCGTCTTCTCTCTTCGCTATACAATGAGACCGCCTTCGTTGGAAGAGCTTCTCTTTCAGAGGCTCATGTCGTCGCACGTGTTCCACTCGTGGGTGCGCCGTGTGCATGCACGCATCAATAGGATTCCTCTTGAGGAACAGTCCCCGGAGAACGCTACCCATGTTCGCTTGGACGACTACTCCCCCACAACCTGGCATCGAGTTAATGCTTTCCGTGTGCTTCTCTGGGATGAGCTCAAAAAGGCATTCACCTTCCGGAGCTAGACCAGTCAAAATCCCCAGTTGAAAAAGAACTAGTCGGAGCCTGGCCCAGCCGAACACACGAATTCCAGTTGAAGTGGAACTAAGTAGTTGAAGTGGAACTAGGTGAAACATAACTCTTCCGGTTGAAATAGAACCATCCTAGTTGAAATCAACTATCCTAGTCGAGTTCGGTTTGCATTATTTATGACTTTTCTTGTCTTTGCTGGTCTTCTTTTTGGCTTCCTTTCTGTCCTCCTTTCTGCCCTCGATCTCTTCGAGGACCCTGAAAAATGCAACTTCAAACTGCTCAAGATATTCTAGCGACACAAAGTGAAGTAGGAGCGAGTAGTCGCTGGTCCCCTCGGAATCCTTCACACTGTGTGTGAAAATAAAAGATAATGCGTCTTTTCTAACGGCAGGGCTCATGGCCTTTGAAATGGGCACGCACACTGAACCTCTCGGGCTAAAGCTCGCCAACAAGTATTCCTTGGGGGCTCTCTTCATTATGCTTAATTCACCTTGCGGAACAAGAACGCAGAATTGGTCCGTGCAGCTATCGTATACACGCAATTCCGCTCCAAACGTGTATATGGTCTTGCCCGTGTGAGGAACATTCGACTGCAAAATATGGTAAGGGATGCTGGACGCATCTTTAAATGTGTCGACGGACGAGATGTCGGAGTCCGGTCGAGGGTTGCGGCGTGTTTCGTCCAATACCACGTTTCGGAGGTTCAAGCTCAATGCATCGATGTTCTTTAGTAGAGACATTGGGCCCGATACGGCCGGCTGGTCCCATTTGATGTTGATTGCGAACTCGTCTTTCAAGTCGTCCTCTTGCACTCCGGCAGATGTCTTGCCATACTTGTCCTCATATAGACATCTATAGAGGGTGAGCATGAACTTGGAGGCCTCGTTTGCGCGGACATCTTCGTCGACCACGAACTCAAGCCGTTCACCTTCGTCGCCGTTGATATCCTTCCAGGAAATCACGCGTGTGCCGTCGTTCTTGGTATAGAGCATAGCATTTAGATCCTGGTTGATGAAAAAAAGCCTCTCATCATTGCTGCTGAAGTCTTTGGAAGCAGACTGCTCGTCATCCTCTTCCTCCTCCTCATCCGTAGACTGAGAACTCGATTCTCCCTCCTGGTACGCCCGTGTCACCGATAACTGGTAGCAGAACGGCTTGGTGGTTTTCTTAATGGTAAGACTAGAGTCATTGAATAGACACTCGAGAGCTCCTTTGGGTGACAGATAAGACCGCGTAAGAAAGAACTTGCCAAACGCAATGCTGGCCACCTCGTCGGTGGGAGAAGCCCTGATGAACTTGCGGAGAAAATTCATCGTGTGCGTAGTGGTGTATGGGTTCTGCGGGAAACAGAGTGGACTTTTGGGAGTGCTGATTTGGAATTAGCTTAAAGTAGGTTGGTCTTGTGGTATACAGGAGTGCAGCGATTCCATGGAGAAGCAGAGTGTCACTTTCGCTGGCCTGAACCGTGCATAACAGAACACCAGTATCCTCTTTTTTAGATAGCCTCGGCTGCCTGTGCAGGATTTGCAGGTGCGCCCTGCTATCTGGCGGAGCCTAGAAGCACCGAACTGGAGTTAGGGGGGTTGAGGGGAGTTGATTAGGAGTATACCAATTGGTAGGGGTTTATCGTATTAAGATATAGTAAGGTTGTAGAAAATTACTTGGACCTTGGATCGACTGTACGGTGGTTGTGGGGGGTATAGATGAGTAAGTGGAATTGTGGCACGTGACGCATATCACGTGATTTGTTTCACGTAAGTTTCAGTTTTCGTGACACGTGCATGTGCACGTGATGTGCACGTGAATATGCACGTGACAAGCATAATTTCAGACGCGATGCTCTACTCATCAGCCTCATGTGGCAGTACCTTCGCCAGTGCACCACCCGTCTCCGGCAGGCCAGGTGCTACGGTACCAAGCCACTGTCAGCAGAAGAAGCCTTCAAGCGGCGTATTCTACAGAAAGAAAAGGAAAAGGCCCAGAATGCCCCCGAGTGGGAGAAGCGAGAGCAAGCCCTCCGCAAACGCTATGGCCAGTGGAATCCCACGCATAAACTCTCCCGGCAGCAAATGAACGATATCCGGGAACTCAAGCAGCAAGCGCCGCAGATCAAAACCATCCAGATTGCAGATTTCTTTAATGTCAACCCTGAGAGTATACGCAGGATCTTGAAGTCCAAGTGGGTGCCCAAAGATGACGAGCTCAAGAAATTGGAGGAGCAGGCAGAAAAGAGAAAGGCTCTGAGTATAGAGAGGAGGCGGGCAGGCATGCAGGAAAAGAAGATCGAAGTCATTAAGAACAATGTTTCCAGTGATCCCTCCATTCTGAAGTTAAATGGGTCTCCTAAGTCTCATTCCCTGCCAAAGTCTCAGGCCCTGCTGAAGTCTGTGCGAAATTCTCATTTTCTGCGAAGTACCCAGAGGTCTCAGGCCCTGCGCCCAGGCCACAGGAAACACCTCAAGCAAAACAACCCGGACAGAAGAAAAAAGACACCCTACACCGAGGGAATCGGCGACTTAATAGAGTAGTACTGTATATATATATAGATAAAGCATGGTTATCATTTTGAGCTGGTTAAGGTGGATGTAGATGTAGATAGAGAGGTTGTGGTATTATAGTGCACCCATACCTCCCTGCCTCGGCCCGCGCTCCACCCCACACTCCACCATCTCTACTGCACTGTCTACTCCTGTCTACTACTACTGTCTAACACCATAGTGTACTATCCAATAGTCTACTAAATAGTCTACTATATATTGGCCATTATTTTCTACTGTCTACTGACTGACTGACTAGCTAATTGGCTAACTGACTACCTGACTGCTCTCTACTATAGTACCAGAAATACTGTGTCTACAAATGTCGGTGCCTATTCTTACCATTCCAGAATCGGCCTTTGATGCTAATTCTTACACCACCAGACGCCAGACGTCCAATACGCTCCGGTTCCTACTTTCGTTGACTCGTACATCGGCCGTGAGTCTTATTTTGGCCTACTTGCTCGGGCTCTTGGCCATCAAGCCTCTTATGGAGCGTGCCACCGACCAGCGTCTCGATTTCCTAGAGGCTTGCAGACGCCAGCTACGTGACCTATACCTCTCAGCCATCAGCCGAGTGCAACATATACCTATTGTGGGTATAGACCGAGGCGATGGTTCCGGCAAGAAATACGCTGATTCCGTTTGCCAAACAGACGACTTGAAGGAAAAACTGCTTGCTGAGCATCCCACGGAGACCTTGGGCCAAGACAGCGTGTGTGCCAAACTAGAGAAACTTCTGGCTCGTCTCCACGAGTGCAAGGGCTACCATTCGGGGCTTTTACTGCATTACAAGGTGACGGAGTATTCGCTCAAGGACTTGAAGGAGAAGGTCGACATGGTTTTCTTTGACCAGACCAAGTTGTTCACGGGCCCTGCAGTCCAGGGCTCAGAAAAAAACCCCAAGGCCTTGAACTTGGCTCTGGAAGTCAAGAACAACATCCGCAGCATCAAGGGCATGTTCATGAGTGGCCAGGCCTGAGTTTATTTGACGTGCTATGAAATAGTGAGATTTCTGTTAGATCCACCATGGGAAGTGTTCTAGCTATTTAGGGAATTTGAGCCTACGCTGTCCAATACTAACAATAGCGCATAATGGCGTCATCTCAACCACCATTGTATGATGTACCAGGGTTGAATGGGGCAAACCCGAGATACTAGTGGAATCGGAGAAGCCCGAGGTACCAAGGTGGCATGCGATGAGTTAGGAAAGTGACTGGTATTGTTCTGGTGAAGAGTTTTCCGCGAGCACCTAGCCATGACTAATGATTAGTTGACCCAGCTTTCAACTACTCAAGTTGCCCGATTCTTCCCTCTGGTGAATTCTTGGCAAAGGAACATAGTAACAGGGTACCCGACTTAACAATACCAATCTAATAGTTCCAATCAGAAACAATGAGTCCCAGCTTTATGAGTCTAGCAAGGTTACTGTGCTACATACTGGGTATGCCACTCCAGTACTATGCTCTATATAGCCTACAACCGCAATACTACTCTATTGTATTACTCTATTGTATTACACTTCCATAATACATCACAATAACACACTTCTTCTCTATTACATACTGCTCTAAACGGAAGTACTAAAATATCCAGAGTATTGTGGAATAGAATAGGCTAATTGTCACATGGTATAAGGTGACTTGGACCATGACTTCTGTCACCACCCTTCAGTCTACCCCTCTACTACTCTACTACTATGAACTCTAATTAAGTTGGGGTTGAGACTCCATGAGCTTCTTAATCAGCGAGATAAGTGGCAATATGCGTGTGAATGCCTCTGAGCTTGGGGAGAAGTTCCGGCTTTGGGATTTGGGGTTGGTCTGTACTGTTATTTTTGATGTAATTCGTCCAAGTATTAGTGGTCTTGTTATGTCAGATACAGTACTTACTATCCAATCAGCACCTCCCCGACTGCTCTGTATATTTTCTTCTAGTTTCTGTCTACTTTCCAGTTTCCAGTTCCATCTACTTCTGTCTACTGCTCTACTACTCTACTACACTGGTATATTGGTACTGTACTATTTAGTAATGAAAGACTGGGGTCAAATTTAATGCTCACTTTTATGTTTCATTCTTCGTTTCTTGATTTGACAGGATTTCAATTTTTAGTGTCCATCTTCATTTATAATTTATATCTCTCTAGAGTCATTGTTCGTGAGAAGTCTCATAATGTACCACACCCCTACAAAATGAACAAGACACTCAGATGATAAATTCACCAGCCTAAAAAATGGGGAAAAAACGCTTCAATTTATACCCCAATACAACCCTATAAAAAGCCAACTATTTCGAAATCATCACCAAATTCCATCAGTAGTACCAGTGCCCCACTCTGCATCCAGTGAGGTCTCTGGCTCTATACTATACGCATATAAGGTGCGTACTGACCAGGAATCCGAGCATAGACATACAGACAAAGCACACACTCACCACCACATGCCACGAGCAGCACAATACACCGACGACGAATCCGACACGGCGCCTGCAGTCACAGCCAGTGATTCCGAAGAACTTAGTGACGTAGCCTTAAATGACGATGACGACGACGATGAAGATGAGGACGACGACTCAGTCGATGGAGAGTTCCACCAATCCGCCAGTTACGACGCAGAACTCATGGAAGAAGACTACGAGGTCGAAGCCGAAGAGCCCACAAGGACCAGACCTTCTCGTGGGAGCAGGCCCAGTCGAGAGGTCAAAAAAAGGCAGCTCCTGTTCTACGATGAAGACGATCTCTTGGATAGCGAGGAGGAACCTCCCAAAAAGCAAGCCAAACCCAAGCCCAAGCAAACGAAAAAGTCTGTTTCGGTGAAGCTCAAGATCCCAAAAAGGGCTGCTGCAAGAGTAGCGTCTACCAACTCGAAGGCAAAGGCCAGTGAGCTCTCCGAGGCAGAAGACGAGTATAACCCCAACCAACAGCGACTTACAGAGAGACAGCGGGCCAGGCTTGAAGAGGAAGCAGTGGAAAATTACGAGGACCTGACATTTGCACGTATGGATGAGCAACTTTTGGCCTTGAACAGAAAGACCGCAGGCAAGAAGAAGGAAACTGCAGAGGAAATGGCGCAGAGAAAAGCGGAAAACGCCCGCAAAAGAGCACATTACAAGGAAAAACAGCTCGAGGAAGAAAAGAGAGAAACGTTGAACAAGTTACTTAAAAGAAGAGCAACAAAAACAAGGGAGAATGTGGACGAGGCTTCCATAGAAAAGCACACGTTGAAGCCACGCAGGCCGGTGCGGGAGCATGAGGCCCTCCTAAGGTGGGTGTGCAAGCCGGAATCTTCGGTATTAGCATTCAACTAATGGAGGTTAAGTGTCGGAACCGGAACTGGAACCGGAGGCACTAGCATTTACGAAATGACTTTTTTTTCTAAAAAAAAAAACGAAGCCATTGGTCTTTTCTTCTACTTAATTGGGTTGAAGTGCCGGAGCCAGTTGGTACCATTGACGGATTCGGGTCAATTGTCGGATTCATGAGGACTAGTATTCACTCATTTAGGAAAAGTGGCCCAGAACAGGCTTCGGGAGGGCTCAAGACAAAGAAAAACCATGCAGAGTGCGGGAAACCATTGTTCGTTGTCAGAGCAATGGGAACTGAAAATGGTGCCTTTTCGCATAAAGTAGTATAAATCTTTCATGGGCCTTGAACGGCAATAAATCGGCTCGTGACAAAGAGGCATCGGCCGCGAGACTTGACTTTTTTTATAAACACAATGCACCAATACAAGACCCTTTGTCTTGGCTTACATAACATTCTTATTCCGTGCCCCTGCCCCTTTCCAGTAGAAGTCTTCTCTGTTGCGTTGGCTCGTTAACTTTAACCGTGCGTCTTCTTTTCGCGATAACCCCAAAGTAACGTTTTTCTCAACATATACCCATTGACTCACCTGGTTTTTCCTTCCGGCTGCACTTCTCTGGCTTCCTGAGGCGTGTTCCATATCCTGCCCAGAATCTGTTCCTTGCCACGGCCCTCTTTAGTGCGTTGCCGGTGCTTCCCTGCGACTTGGCTTTCGAGTTTCGAGATTTCTCTACAAGACCTCTGCACACCACTTGCGATCTCTCTGGCCGCCGCCAAGATCCCAATCCATATATACGGCGAGGAGACAATTGGCTCTCCTTGCGGTTGTTTTTTAATATTCGTGGAAGTAAATTTCCTCACATCTGGTAATGTCTCAGTCGGCTCCTGACCATAGCTCCAATGGCTCCATGAACGATTTCAACTCCGACACCCCCACCTCGTACCCCGTTGCGCCCATGAACCAACGATTCAATTCTGCATTCAATTCTCATTCGCCCATGGCTCAGCAACAGATGATGGCCGAGCGGCCCGAAATGTCCCGCGTTCACCTGGTGCCGACCGACGCTACTTCGGTAGATACGTTCAAAACAAGAAACACTCCCACCGTGCCCAGTTCCCACCATCCCACAACCCCGGTGATGATACCCAATGGTCTAGCCCGCAATGGCCAAGATTTAAGCGGGGGAAGTCTGGGCCCACACATAAGTCTGGAGCCCGGCTCGCTCCTGAATCTACTGGATATGCATCTTCTGCGGCAGGCACTTGAGAGCCAAAACAAAGATATCAACCGCCAACAGCAGCCGCAGCAGCAACAACCCAAAACGGAAGACCAATACGACTACAAGCTACTGCAAAACCCAAACCGGGCCTCCTCGGTCAACAGCCAGGGCCACGCCGGTGGAGGTGCGGCATCCCAGGGTAACACCACGCCCATCGGCCCCGGCGGACCTGCAGTGGCCAGCAACGTAAGGATGGGGTACCCCCTGCCTCTGATGGCCAATCAACAAGAGATCAGCGCTAAGATGTTCAAGAGAAACTTGGGAAACGCAGGCGTGATGCGCATCTTGGACTTGATCGACCTCATTTCCAGCGAGCCACATGCTTCGTTATCCAGTTTGGACTTCTGGGCCCGCTTGTGTGAAACATATGCGGCGCCCTCGGCCATGGTGCGCATAATAATGCCGTCCCATGACCAACTCCCGTTTGCAGACGTCAAGACAGACCTGGGTTCGAGTCTGCCGCATGGTGCCAACATTCAACTGTATCGCCTTAATGCGGCCACGATCCCGCTGTTTTTCGTGGCTGCAGTTCGAGCCAGCGATGTATCCAACTACCAGATCTCGCTTCCGGGAATCAAGTTCCAGGTCCTCAACAATGGCTCGGTGTTTTTGGCGGCCCATTTTTTCAGCAGCTTCACATTTGTCGATGGGTCCAAAGGTGTGGCCTCAGGCGACTGTCGCATCCTACTTAACCGTGATTTCCGCATTGGGCTGATGGAGTTTAAAATCACCAACTACGAGAGCTCAATGTCCATCAGTGCGCTCGAAAGCATCTGGAGCAACATCGATGCCAAGCAGGAGGGTACAGACTTCATGAAGAAGCTCTTGGCCGGGTGCAAGAGCGAGCAGGTCGCCAAAGGAGCTGGCTTCAATGATGATGCCCTACGGCTATTGCGTACCAGCGACATCATGTGCCAGCTCAGCCCATTGATGAACTTCAGCATGGCCAACAACATAAACTCGCCGCTACTAGCTCTCAGGAAGTACGTGTCTATGGGCGGACAAGGAGACATGATTGCTACAATGGCCAAGAGTGGCCAGGGCGGTGCTGTGTCTAGCCCGTCTCCACATACACAGATGGCCGATGAGGCCAAAACGATCAAGAAACGAAGAGTGTCAAATTCAGTCAACAGCCCAATGTCTCTGGGACCCATACCTCTGGAACAGAAGAGATGAGCAGTTTGACACTCTGGATTTTTTTCTTTTTTTTCTTTCTCTTAGTTGATCTAATACATCCACTAGGATGAACAGTAGACAAATTCAGCCAACAAAAGTAGATAGTCCAGGGCTAGTAGATTGACTAGTGTTATTTAATTACTGGGTCTGATGTCTCAGTAGTGCATACAGCCCGCAGCCATATGGGCCCGCAGCCGCATGTGCACCACTGTACCATCACCATCACAAGTTCTGCAGAGCCAATGGCATCTATAGAACACGATATCCTTTCCGATTTGCAACTCCCGCTATCGGAGCTACTACGGCCAAGAACTCTTACAGACTACATTGGCCAGACCCATCTCATCAACTCGCCCAATGGAGAGATCTCAAACTTTCTACGCTTGGGCTACCTACCGTCCATGATCCTCTGTGGCCCACCCGGAGTGGGCAAAACATCCATAGCCAGGCTTTTGGCCGATCAAGCCCACTATGTCTTCGTAGAACTTTCAGCTACAGACTCCACGGTGGCCGATTTACGGGACTTACTGGGCCAGATCCGGGCTGAGAATGCCTCTAGGCTCCGACGGGGCTCCTCCTCTCCCAGACTACGGGTGGTTGTTTTCATTGACGAGATACACCGGTTTACTTCCGTCCAACAAGATTTTCTCTTACCTTTTATTGAGAGTGGGGACTTTGTCTTCCTTGGCGCAACTACAGTGGAGCCCCAGAAACGGATCCGCGGAGCCATAATGTCCCGGTGCCAACTTTTCCGCTTGGAAGCATTGGATGAAAAGGATGTATTCCGTGTTATACATAGAGCTGTGTTGTACCAGAATATAAAGCGGAAGAGGTGTATGCAGCTCAAGTTCTTACACTACTCCGAGGAGTCCATGGCAGATATTGCACGGTATGCCAATGGAGACATGCGTTCAGCCATCAACGTGATTGAATTGATGAGTCTGAATTTCGAAAACGACAAGTATAAGGCTGATGGCGTTTCGTCGACGGAAATGGTGGGTGTGACTATACAGGATGTGAGCCAGCTTATCGAAAGCCTCAATAAAGCTCGTTTTGGCTTGGCTCATTCCAGTAGCTTGCCTTATATGTCACTGATGTTTACGGCTCTTCAAAGCAGTGAGCCCACAAAAGTCCAACCAAGAGTTTCAACCCCCAAACCGAAGGCCCAAGATGCACTTAACTCCTCTCCGATTCGACAGGCCTTGGTGAAAGACTTTGAGCAGTTTCCGGAGACTCAGGTCTGGGACGAACACATGATTTATTCAGACGATAGTGACGTCGAGCCCGGAAACATTTATTCCGATGACGAAGATACTGGCCTGGGGGATACTCCAGACCCATATCTCGTGCGGGCCATAGAGTGCATCCTACTCATGCTACGCAACGGTGAGACGCCCCACTTCATCATCAAAACGCTCATCGTACATGCCTGCAAATGGCCTCCATCCCAAGAAGCTACTTTAGTGAAGTTGGTTTCGGCCTTCAAAAGCCTCCAGAAGTCCGACTCCAATAGTATGCAAGTGCTCATTGCTTGTATCGAGACACTAATTGGCCGACTTCCGAAACACGAGGAAAGACTCGATACTGCCGTGTGTTCTATCAAGACATTTACCAACAACGACGAAAGTGTTTTCTCCAAAAGACACAGAGCTCAGGATGTGGTTTTGAATGTCACGTATGATGATGCTTGGGTGGACCAGTTGCTCAGTACCACCGAGACTTCGCTGGCCACTACAATGGCTCCATTAGAAGTAGTCTCCTTGCAAGATTTGCCCGACACATATACCACTGGCGGGGACATAGGTATAGAGTGGGTTTTATAATTGATTTCAAGTAGGGAAGAGTAAGTAGTAGTGGTAGTGGTAGTGGTAGTGGTAGTGGTAGTAGTGGTAGTGGTAGTGGTAGTGGTAGTAGTGGTAGTGGTAGTGGTAGTGGTAGTAGTGGTAGTGGTAGTGGTAGTGGTAGTAGTGGTAGACTTAGCAATATATATATTTAGCAAAAGTGTATTTAGAAATAGTAATACAGGAGAGTAAAGTTATGCAAGAGGTGGTATGTGAATACCATTAGAGTACTGAACAAAACATTGACTTGCAATATTAGTTTGCAGCATCTCCATCATCGTGGTCACCCCCCAAAGCAGCAAAGATATTGGAAGCTACCGACTCGGTTCTTTTGGAGTTTTCACGGGTCTGGGCGGGCGTAGAGTTGTCACGCGTTGGTTTGTTGGACTGGGTTCTCGAGATAGACATAAAGCCCCTAGAGTCTTTGGTGGGTTGTCTTGAGTCCTTTCTTGTTCCCCAAGAAGAGCCCATCTTGGAGTTGGATCTCGAGTCTCCTCCCTGGTATCCAGAGTTGTAGCCTCCCTTGTTCTGTCTTCTCTTCTCTGCAGAAGCTCTGCTCTCTTCTATTCTCTTCAATTCAGCTTCGTTGTGAATCTCCTTAATGGTCTTAGGTCCGGAATCCTGCTTCATCGACTTCCACTGTGCCTTTCTCAAATCCTGCAAGTCCATCAACATAAATTTGATTCTGGATGAGAGTTTGCAGTTGTCCAAGATTTGTTGGATGTTATCGTAGACAAGTGTCAATGCAGCCTTATTTCTTTCGGAGGCTTCGAATCTAGGACCAACCGTCTTAATCAACTGGGCCAAGTTCTCCAAAGAGTCCTCGGATGGATCAACCACATTCTTTGATTGATCCCTCAAGCAATGCAAAATAACTTGGTCGTTCAACATATTCAAGATGTACAAATTACCAATGAATTTGACAAGACCAAGTCCCCTTCTTTTAGCTGCTGCCATGGCGTAGTATTCGTCCGACATCATCTCGGGCTCCAAAGGAGTCCCGTCTTCATTAGTCGGAAGCTTGTCGACCCAGCCCTTTTCGTATTCAGACTGGCATGTGGCCAACAAGACTCTTCTAACAAAGTCACCTCCGTGGGCAACTTCTCCGCTCTTAGACAAGGTGTTGACGTCCTTGATTTCTTCTGGAACTTCCTTCAACATCTTAGCACAGAACTGGGCGTACACGGTAGACCAGTATGGTTCGTCACAAGCCTTAGCAAATGTCAATGAGATCACTTTCTTGATAGTCTTGGCGTCTTCTTCCCAAATGGATTGGCGTCCAATCTTCAACAACTCCTCGGAGATAGAGTCGAACATCTCCAATGTCAATTTGTTCAATGCAGACTTTGTCTTTCTCTCCACATCTTCTTCTGAGAGAATGACACTTCCATCTGGGGCAAGAACCTCCTCTTGAGGCTTTTGTCTAGATCTTGGCACCCATCTATTAGCACTGGCCACCAATGGCTTGATCTCCTCTTTAGGAATAGTTGGTTCGTCTTCCCTAACGAAGTCTTTACCACCTCTCTTGGATTGGGTTCTGTTTCTAACCGACTTGTCTCTTGGACCTCCTGCACTCGAGCCTCCTCTTCTCTTGGATCCGCTTCTGGAATTTTGTCTTCCATCGAATTGGCCGCCGAGTCTTCCTGGCATGGCACCATTGAATCTTCCTCCTTGCATAGGACCATTGAACTTGTTGGAGTTCATTCTTTGAGGGCCGGATGCCAGTCTTCTGTTAGGCACAATGCCCAAACTCTCGAGCTTCTCTTTCCAAGCATCATCAATGGCGTATTGCACAACGTCCTTGAATTGAAGCAAGAATTGTGGGTCGTATCTGTACTTCTTAGTCTCAGATTTCCATCTAGGGTCTACACCAGCAAGAGGGTATGGGTAAGACACCGAGAATGGGTCCTCCAAAGGAGTAGCAATAGCCAATCTGTCGAAGTACATTGAAAGGTCAAAGACAGATTCCTTTTCTTCTTCGTCGACTCTGCTATCGTCATTGCTTTCGCTTCCGCTTTCGCTGTCGTGCTCGACGTCAATGGCGTCATCGGTGGAGGTTGGCTCAGTTTCGGTTTCTTTTTGGGCTGGCTCGGATACTGGCTCAGAGGAAGTCTTTTCCGTTGGTTTTTCTTTAACGGGCCCAACCTCCTTGATAGTGGCCGATGCACCGGAAGCAGTAGCAGCAGGAGTGTCAGATGATGCTTTTTCAGAAATGCTAGATGAAGTTTGCTCAGGGGTCTTTTCGGTTTCCTTTTCAGTGGCAGCTGGGGCAGTGACAGGTGTGGGCTCCGGAGCAGCAGCAGGAGCAGAAGGCTTTTGCCCAGTAGTTTCAGCTGGTTTGGCCTCCTCCTTGACAGGAGCAGGGGTCGATTGGGTCTTTGGAGCCTCGGTCTTAGCCTCAACTGGGGCAGCCTTGGAAGAGTCAGCAGCCTTCTTGCTCTTTGCAATTTGGGCCTTTTCCAAGATCTTTCTTTTGAACTCTTCGGCAGCGGAGAGTTTACCGGAAGTTGGCTCAGCAGCAGGAGCAGCCGGGGCAGCAGCGGGAGCAGCCGGGGCAGCAGCAGAAACAGCAGAAGCAGCCAAAGGCGACTTCAGCTCCGCGGGACTTTGATGCAATACACTCGAGGCAGCAACCGGCGTCGAGGTGGTGGAGCCAGAAGCAGACAACTTGCCTTTACCTTCCAAATCCACATGCTTACCATCCTTATCAGTAATCTTCACTTTGGAAGAACCAGGGGATGCAACTGGGTATTGGTGAGGGGTAGCGTGGGTTTGCAGAGGCAGCTGAGGAGGGTAAGCGGGCATGCCGTTCATTCCAGGCATCATTGGGTATGAATAGTAGTAGTTGCCGCCGTAAACATTGGGGTTGTACCTGTAGCCGTTCGGATATTGCTTGTTATTATTGGCGTTGTTTGGCTTTTGGTTATTGTGGTTGTAATTCCGCTTGTTGTTGTAGTACTTGTTGTTGCCGGAGTTTTGGTAGCCGCCCTGTCTATTTCCACCCTGGTTGGGGGAGTTGGAAGCCCCGGAAGGCTGGAAATGGGGTTTGTGGCCCTTGCCTTGGTAGCCCTGATGGGGATGGCTTTGCGTGTAAGGGGGTTGGGATTGGGCGTCGGCTCCGGAATTGGGGGCAGGTTGCGCCTGCTGGGGCTTGGGTGAGTTTTCTGCTTTCTCAGACATTCTGGAAAAGCCGGATCAGCCGGGAGAATGCCAGTGGTGAAGAATGGGAACCTAAAATGAGCTCCTGAAGGTGGCAAGGACGGGAGTGCCGGTGGATGCCAAGTGATAAATCAATACAAAACTCAAGCACGACAAGAATTCGTTCGAAAGTAATGCCCCTTGATTAAATAAAAAGTTGTTGTAGAAAACGACAACGAGGGGGGGGGGGGGGGGAGGTGAGGTCTTTATCTAGGGAGGTAAGCAGACCTAAAATTAAAAAAAAAAATTTTCAGTCTTGCGGGCTAGGTTCCGCACGACTTTTTGGATCGCGTAGAGTTGTAGTGGGCAGTTTATGTGAAGTCAGTCTCAGACTGAAATCGTGTGCGGTGCATAAGACATGAACGAAAGGGGAACGCTACCACACCAGACGGAGGGGCACGGGCTTTCGAGGGAGAAATTGGCTTAATTTGGGATAGTTTTGGGATAGTTTTTGGGATATATTTTGATTAGTTTTTGGATTAGTTTTGGAATAATTTTGGTGTTTTTGGTTCTTTTTGGTTCAGTTTTTGGCATACTTTTTGGCATACTTTTGACTAAATTTTTTGCATACTTTTTGGCCTACTTTTGACTAAATTTTTGGCCTGCTGTTTGACTAAATTTTGACTAAATTTGTTCGTGGCTTTGAAGGCCCGGTCTAGACCCACGCTGTTTCAGTCCTGTCACTTGTTTGATTACTCTTTTCAGACGTATTCTGTACTTCCCTGACTAGCACTGAGAGTTCTCTGCCGAGGCTGGTGCGTGCGTTGGGACGCGGCCTACCAGACCAGAATAGCATGCGTTCGCAATGTACTGCTCCAAACTAGACCCCAATTCCAGTATGCTGGAGGAGGGAATTTTGGGGTGGCAAAATGTGCAATGGGTTTGTATCGAGTCGGTTTCAAATATGCATGCTAGTATTTCTTGGTCCCACGGCCATGTACTCCCTATGCTTATATGCTTGGTGGCATTTGGCCTGTCATGACTCTAGTGTATGCATGACTGGTGCGTGACTGGGGAACATGACAGTAGACATGATATTAGGGTTATGGATGACTAATGGAGTTAAATGACTGTAGTCGACACCATCAACTGTGACCCACCAGTCATTCTAAGTAGTCGTTCTAGATTAGTCACTTTTAAAATGGTCTTTTTAAAATGGTCTTTTAAAGTAGTCTTTTCAAATTAGTCCTTTTAAAATAGCCACTTTTAAAGTAGTCCTTCTAGATTAGTACTTGTATAAACCCCGAAACTGTATAAACTCCAAGACTAGTCAATGGAAACTCCATGAATAGACCATGAAATCCATGAAGTGAAGTATCAAGTCTTAAGTGAAGTATCAGGTTATGAAGTGAAGTGATGAAGTGGGTGGGTGGTTCATAGACGTCTGGATCCTTTGAAGTGCTGATACATTTGGTTGCCAAGAAGACCAAGAACCGCTATAGTAAACCCTAGTACCATCACGTGCTCCTTGGTGGACTCATTCTGGAAACAGCTGATGATGATCGAGTCCGCCACTTCTTCCGTCAGGCAGATGTTCTTGTTCTGTTGAATACACCACTCCTTGGTACAGGAACTGCACTCGTCGATTTTCTTGGTGATGCTCTGTTCGAGACATTGACACTTACAGAACTGCTGCACGCAGCTGGCGGATGCTGCCAATAATAGAAGCTTGATTAGTTTCATATACTCTCCACACCGACTTGTCTTGGAACTGCGCACGATTTATGTCTCAGGCCTGTACACCCACCACCCACTCCAACTCCACCCAAAAAACAAAATTATACTAGATACCTGTAATAAATTAGGAATTGAGTACTTTAAGAGTACGGTACTTTAATCCTATGAATTGTTCCCTGCTTCGATCTGCATACTTTATTATATACCAGTGTATACACTATACACTACTATAGTAGCTAATGTACCTACTACACATATACTTCCCACGTGAATATAACATAGTTAATACTGGTGGAACGTCTACCACCACAGTATTTTATTATACTACATCAATATAAATACTGTTACTACTCACCGGTATAATGCTACATTACTGCGTTAACACTCATTGCTCACTACTACAATGCTTCTATTACTGCACCACACTAGCAAAAATACTACACAGCAAAAATACTGTCAAGAGTTTGAATCGGTAGAGGCACTCAAGAAAAGTCCAAGACTCAAACCAAAAGACCTGTACATAATGAAAACACCGGTGGGGAATCATATGGGAATGGAACATCCTGCATAGACCCGGTGGTGCGGGCGTTCGACCATCATAGACTACGAGGGCAAATACTCTTATTCAACACCTACACCAGCATGACGGCAGTCGAAGCACCTTATATACACGAAGGAGGAATCAAGCCCTACTTTGAGCAGCAGATCCAAGATGCCGAAATCAAGATCCAGACCACCACCCAGAACTTGCGTAGATTGGAGGCACAGAGAAACAAACTCAACTCCAAGGTGCGCCAGCTAAAAGACGAATTGAGACTCCTCCAGGAACCCGGCTCGTACGTGGGCGAGGTGGTCAAGGTCATGGGCCTCAAGAAGGTTCTTGTCAAAATTCACCCCGAGGGCAAGTACATTGTCAACATCACCAAGGATATTGACATCAAGAAGTTGACTCCCAGCTTGCGGGTGTGTCTCAAGTCGGACTCGTATGACTTGCACAAGATCCTCCCCAACAAAATCGATCCGTTGGTGTCATTGATGATGGTGGAGAAAGTGCCTGATTCCACCTACGACATGGTGGGAGGTTTAGACAAGCAGATCAAGGAGATTAAGGAGGTGATAGAGTTGCCCGTTAAGCACCCCGAGCTTTTCGAGAGTTTGGGAATTGCTCAGCCAAAAGGCGTGATCTTGTATGGTCCTCCAGGTACGGGCAAAACGCTTTTAGCCAGATCTGTGGCCCACCACACCGACTGTAAGTTCATTCGTGTGTCTGGATCGGAGTTGGTGCAAAAATACATTGGAGAGGGTTCCAGAATGGTGCGGGAGCTTTTCGTCATGGCACGTGAACATGCACCCTCCATTATATTTATGGATGAAATCGATTCCATTGGGTCCTCCAGAGTGGAGGGCTCTTCGGGAGGAGACTCGGAGGTCCAGAGAACCATGTTGGAGTTGCTCAACCAGTTGGATGGTTTCGAGAGCTCGAAAGACATCAAGATCATCATGGCCACAAATAGATTGGACATTTTGGACCCCGCATTGTTGAGACCAGGCCGGATCGACCGTAAGATCGAGTTCCCGGCCCCCACCGTGGCCGCACGTACAGATATCTTGAAGATCCACTCCCGGTCCATGAACTTGACCAGGGGCATTGACTTGCGCAAAATCGCAGAAAAGATGAACGGCTGCTCGGGCGCTGATGTCAAGGGTATATGTACCGAGGCCGGTATGTATGCGTTGAGAGAACGGAGAATACACGTGACGCAAGAGGACTTCGAGCTTGCGGTGGCCAAGGTCATGTCCAAGAACGACGAGGGGGCCGTCTCGTTGGCTAAGCTTTTTAAGTAGTTGAGCTATATAGGAAGTCCATGCGTTAGAACGGAGTATACTCAGGCCCTAGATACTATAGTGCCTAGGCCCCAACCACTACTCAATAGTAGCACACAGACTGGTCTCTTCTTGCCCAGCTCTTCTTGCCCAGCCTCCTGCCCCATTGACGAAATGCAAAGCAAGAACAAAACCGGGTCTGTCAAGACTGTATAATTTCTATGACTAATTCTTAGTTCAGTATCACTTATGTCAATGTCTAAATGACTAATGTCAAGTTCTATGACTAAGGTGTCTTGTTTTCATCAGAATGTAGATTCATAATATGTCTATAAGGGTTTCTGTAGTATTTCTGTGTATGGGGAAGTAAAGGTGGTTCCAGTAATACATACATCTAGAATAATAGTGGCCACACCGTAGAGAACGCATACACTATAGCCTCAGTTAGTAGTAGAGTAGTACTAGTGCTGTATATAAGTAGTGAAGTAGAGTAGTATAGTAGAATAGAATAGTAGAATAGAGTGCAGTAGTAGAGTAGTTACTGGTACTGTATACCAGTATAGTAGATTAGTAAAGTAGAGTAGTAAAGTAGACTAGTAAAGTAGACTAGTAAAAGAGTAGTATAGTAGAGTAGTAAAGCAGAGTAGTAAAGTAGACTAGTAAAGTAGACTAGTAAAGTAGACTAGTACGGTATGTAGTTGAAACGAATAGTAGAGTACAAGCTTAACAATTATTAGTCATTACTGAAAGTGTCCCTAAGCTACCAACGACCTCTTCGAGGTTTCCGGTGCACCTTGAATAGACGAAGGGTCGCAGCCTAAAAAGCCATTGTAGACCAAATTAGACGAAACCTTCGCTTTCTGAGCTGACTGAACAAAACAATGGTTCTGAGAAATATCCCCACGCCATTATACAGACTGTAGGTGCCACGTCATCTAGCCATCTCTATAGCCAACGTCATGCTTTAATGTTAGTACTCTAACTACAGCCTATTGTAGTAGTATAATGTCTAATAAATTGTGCTACTCAAATGTCCTACTACATTGTACTACTGTACTATAGTACTAGTACACTTGTCCATAATATGGCTATACTACTACATTCCCTGGCACTATGGTCTTATACCACTGACCATAGTACTAATACCACACTGCTACTGCTCCATGGCTCTAAAGATGACTATAACACTACTCTACTACTGACTATACTACTTCAATAGTGCAATTTCTCCTCTCCTTCTGCAACTATTCTATTAATGTACTGTACCACACCGTCTACTGACTATACTCTGTAATCCCTATACTCTAATCCCTATATCCTAAGACTATTCGCAATCATATTATTCTACTAGTCTATACTCTATACTCTACTATTCTACTAGTCTATACTCTATACTCTACTACTCTACTTTAATCATACTAAAAACCACTGAAACACCTGAACCTATTGAAAAACCGGATGGTAATGGATACAGTGGAAGCCCAAAGACAATACTCACTAACGAAAAAGATGATACATAAGAAAGATTAGGATTAGGTATAAATAGACGAATAATTAAGATTTAAGATTTACCATGAAGTGGTCATGGGGATTGGTGTTACACTGCTACACTAGTACTACTACACTACTACCACACTACTACCACACTACTGCTTCTATACTACTACCATATTACTGACTATGCCAATGGCTATTCGACTATTATGATATAGCTCTATACCCTAGTACTATTAGACTGCAGTACTGCTGACTCTAATAGTCCTACAATGCTACACTTGTTAGATTTGCTATAGACAGGGCACTACCCATTGAGGTTTTATAAATCCTAGACCATCCGAACCTCCTAACATTGGGCTCTGAACAATGCCATCTCTCGGCCATCATTCGACATAGTTCTCCCTTCAAGTTATATAGCCTCAGATTCCTTCATTAACGGATCATCAACAAATAACAACTAGATATTCAACGTGTCAAGAATTTAACAGCACCACTGTGATGTATACTAACCACTGACTATACCACTTACTATAATCTACTTTACTACTATTTAGTATTATACTATAGTACTCTTCTATCACTCACTACACTGCAATCCTAATACTACACTACTAAGGTACCGACTACTGTGACTCTACTAGTGCTACTGACTAGCCAGGGCTATAGTGCTAACTTTCCATGACTATTTTACTATTATGGTTCAGTACTATAGTTGGTACAATGATTCAGTACAATACTGTAGTACACCACTCTAATACTACTATAATGAAAGTACTACTAATCATACTATAGCTATACTACTAGTCTGGTAGAGTCAGTAGTAGGTCAGTATTAGTAGGTTTGTAGTGGTCGAGTCAGTAGTAGATTCTGTAGTAGAGTATAGTAGTAGATTCTTTAGTAGAGTATAGTCGCAGATTCTTTAGTAGAGTATAGTAGTAAATTCTGTATCAGTTGGTCTGTTGTAGTAGACTATACTAATAGAATACACTAAAATATATTAGTACATGGCCAAGATGAGAGTGCAAGATATGTGTAATGTGATTTGAATTTGGAGTAAATTGGATCTAGTCGGGATCTTATCGGGTATGATGTGGAATTTGAAACAAGGGTATACATACAAATCTTGCATTGTCCATGCCGAAGGGGCAGAGTTCGTGGAGGTTCCATTGTGGGGTGCTGGATGCAGGCTCGGAACACGTAGGTAATACATAGGCATATATATAGGCCTACGCAGAACGCACTCTTATCCGCACACACCATGAAGTATTCCACCATAGTCACCCTAGCCTTGGTCCTCGTCAATGTGGCTGCAGATCCCCAGGAGCTCAACAAGAAGATAATGGACGCCCAGAACTTGCTCCTCTCGCAGGGCCCCAGCTTCAACGTGCTCAGTGAATACGATACCTTGATCCATGACATTGAGGCCTCGGGTTCGCTTCTGAATGCCACGCTAGCCCAGGTCTACTATAAAAAAGCTCTTGTGGCCATTGGTATTAACAAGAACCACTTGGCGGCGCAGGATCTCTTGGCAGCCATGCGGTTGGACCCGGACTTTTCTCTTGCGGCAGATAAATTGGTGCAAATGTGGCTTAAACTGGGCCTGTTCTCCGAGATAAGGACCAACTTTGCCCAGGATAAGTTTCCTGACGTTTTTCGACGCATGGAGCAGTGGGAGTCCACTTATACATCCATCGACTCTGCTCTTACTCTGGATGCCAGCATTGAGGATACCACTATTGATGAGTACTCTGCTGAAATTGACAATAAACTTATTGCTGTGGCTCCGGACTCTGCTGCAAGCCATGAACTCAAAATACGCCTTGCGAAGTACCAGGCTGCAAGGGGCAAACAAATCTCTTTTGATGACCTTGCGAGAGACTACATTAAGATGACCCGTCTTTCTGGCTCCAGGGATTTGGCCAAGTACTCTGAGCACTCTCAATTCCTTCTTTTCACCCAGGGCAAGTTCCTGGATGCTTGGAACACCGTAAAGAGCTGTCTACGGATAGACAACGAGTTCCAGTCTTGTGGAAGGCTAAGCAAGGTGTACTCTAAGTTGCAGAAAATTCTCAAGGCCTACGAGGAGTACTTTGTTTTGGACGAGTACTTGTACGGAGGAGTGGAGGCCGTGGTGCCCGACGAGAAGTTGGCGTTGAAGTTCGACGCTGCTCTCTACAAGAACCTAGCCAGCCCAGTCAAACTCTCCAAGAAGGAAATGAAAGAGTTGCCCCTGGATGTCAATACCAACTTGGACTACCTTCTGCACCTTGCCAGAAGTTTCTGTACTTCGGAATTCCCTGGCATAAATCCAGACACGCTTCCCTTTGTCAAGGTATTGAACAAGTTTGCATGTGAGTTGAGCATCGAGGCCAAATCCCCTGACAGAAAAGCGCTCTGTGCCAAAGTCTCCGAGGACGGCCTGGCTTTCTTGCCTAAACACTTGCCCAAGGTGGACTCGTTGTTGAACAAGAGAAAGTACGACGAGGCCAAACAGATGCTCGGGAAATACAGTGAAAACGTCCAGAGAACAGAGAAGTTCCAAAAGCGGTACCGGGTGATCCAAGAGCACGAAGAACGATTACAGAGAGAGAGGCAGCAGAGGTATTACCAGCAGCAGCAACAGAGACAAGAGCAGTTCCGCCAACAGCAGCACCAGCAGCAACAACAACAATCGCATTTCGACCGGTCCAAGGACTACTACAAGATCTTGGACGTGTCCAAGGACGCGGACGAAAAGACCATCAAAAAAGCATACCGGACGCAGACGCTCAAGTACCACCCCGATAAGTACAAGGGAGGGAAACTTGACGAGGCGGCCATCGAGGCCAAAATGCAAGACATCAACGAGGCGTACGAAGTACTTTCCAATCCCAGCTCCAAAGCAGACTATGACCGTGGGGGAGCAGGACATTCTCATGGCCGAGGTGGACATGCATACCACCAGCAGTACCACGGACAAAATGTTCAGTTCGATATGAATGACTTTATGCAACAGTTTATGCGGAACGGCTTCTAGTTATAAACACAAGGGTAACCGCAGTGTGGTGCTATTTTTTATTTTTATGGACAATATTGGACGGGCTTCTCAACGGGCGATCCAAGGTAATTGCAGTATAGGTGAGTCCGAGGCAATTGCACCACTGATTTATCCCATGTGTGCTGCTGACTTGCGCAGATAAAAGTGTGGACATGAAATCGCATAGCAAAATAATCAGGACTGGGACATCCACATAAGGACTTTTGCCTGGGCTTTTTGTGGTTTTCGTATGGAATTTCACAATTGTGACTCCTGCTCCAAATCACATTCGGTTCGGAGGTGAAACGTGGATGGGAGTCGATCAGTATATAGTAGCTGTAAGGTTTAAGGCCGCGCCGGGGATCTATTGGCTCAGCTGCAGAGCATGCATACTTATCTTCTGCGCGATACAAGCTCGGCGCACCAGCGCGCGGCGTACGGCTCCTCGAAAAATCGTATATAAAGACGCACTTATCCCGCCTCGCTTCACATTTCGAAGCACTTTTAAAAAGCCCTTCACAAAATACACCATGAAACTCACGATAGCATCGCTTGCGGTGCTTGCAGTTGCTCACACTTTGCCCACGGATCCGTTGGCTCGACAGGCCTCCAACCATGGCTCGGGGCTTCTTCTTCAGAAAGAGCCACAGCAGCTCATGGTGATGGAGCCACAGTCAAACCCAATTGAATCGCCAAAACCTAACGCCACCGAAAGTCCAAAACCAAATGCACCTGAGGCTGCACAACCAAATGCACCTGAGGCTGCACAACCAAATCCTGCAGTTCCACCACCAAGTACACCTGAAGCTCCAAAACAACATGTCCCAGAAGCTCCACAACCAAATCCTGCAATTCCACAACCAAACGCTCCTGCAGCACCTGAAGCCCCACAGCCAAACGCACCAGCAGCACCAGCAGCACCTGAGGCTCCACAGCCAAACGCACCAGCAGCATCAGCAGCACCAGCAGCACCAGCAGCACCAGCAGCACCAGCAGCACCAGCAGCACCAGCAGCACCAGCAGCACCAGCAGCACCAGCAGCACCAGCAGCACCAGCAGCACCAGCAGCACCAGCAGCACCAGCAGCACCAGCAGCACCAGCAGCACCAGCAGCACCAGCAGCACCAGCAGCACCAGCAGCACCAGCAGCACCAGCAGCACCAGCAGCACCAGCAGCACCAGCAGCACCAGCAGCACCAGCAGCACCAGCAGCACCAGCAGCACCAGCAGCACCAGCAGCACCAGCAGCACCAGCAGCACCAGCAGCACCAGCAGCACCAGCAGCACCAGCAGCACCAGCAGCACCAGCAGCACCAGCAGCACCAGCAGCACCAGCAGCACCAGCAGCACCAGCAGCACCAGCAGCACCAGCAGCACCAGCAGCACCAGCAGCACCAGCAGCACCAGCAGCACCAGCAGCACCAGCAGCACCAGCAGCACCAGCAGCACCAGCAGCACCAGCAGCACCAGCAGCACCAGCAGCACCAGCAGCACCAGCAGCACCAGCAGCACCAGCAGCACCAGCAGCACCAGCAGCACCAGCAGCACCAGCAGCACCAGCAGCACCAGCAGCACCAGCAGCACCAGCAGCACCAGCAGCACCAGCAGCACCAGCAGCACCAGCAGCACCAGCAGCACCAGCAGCACCAGCAGCACCAGCAGCACCAGCAGCACCAGCAGCACCAGCAGCACCAGAAGCTCCACAAAATGCACCAGCAGCACCTGAAGCTCAGCAACCAAATGCACCTGTAGCTCCACAACCAAACGCACCTGAAGCTCCACAAAATGCACCCCCGGCACCTGAAGCTCCAAAACCTAATGCACCTGCAGCACCTGAAGCTCCACAGCCAAGCGTACCTGAAGCTCCACGGCCAAATGTTCTTGACTCTCCACAATCGAACCCATCTCAAAGTATAGAGAGCAAATTGGCCCAGCTCCAGAACTCAGACCCACGCTATGAACCTTCACCTGGTGCTCATAAGGGCAGTACCATTGCTAATTTCTTCAAAGGAATCTCTAGACAGGTGGCCATCAGAATAAACGACTTGTTTTCGCCTGCCAATGTTCCATTGTTTCTCAAGAAAGTGGTAGACAGTGAGAAACTACAAGACTCCATCACTGAGGATGCACTTCGTGAGAGGGCAGAACAATTGTATGCCATTGCCCGTGACTCCACCAAAGAGTATGGCCACCCCACCAGAGTCATCGGCTCCAAGGGTCACTGGGGAACTGTCAACTACATTCTTGGAGAGTTACATAAGCTTTCAAATTACTACCATTATGACGTGCAGCAGTTTGATGCTATTGATGGCAAGGTCAAGTCCTTTTCTCTTCTCATCGATGGCGTTGAGCCAAAGCTGGTCAGTGCTCTTTCTTTGACGCCTCCTACGCCAAAGAAAAAGCCTGTACACGGAAAATTAGTGTTGGTTGGTGACAATGGATGTGACGAAGTGGACTACCCCAAGTCGTTTGTTGAAGGAGATATTGCCTTGGTCAAGAGAGGAGTGTGTCCCTTTTCCGAGAAGCTGATTGTTGCCGGACGGATCAAAGCATCCGGTCTTATCATCTACGATGAAGATGCTCCTTTGCATGGTACTTTGGGCGAGCCCACGGGGAAGGAAGTGCCTACTGTTGCCATCAGCCGGGCAGACGCTCAACCATACATTGACGCTTTGACGAAAAACCCAGACCAAAAGATTCCTACGACCTTGTACGTGGATTCGTACGTCAAGAAGATCCAAACCATCAATGTGGTGGCCGAGACTAAAGGTGGTGACCACAACAACGTTGTTTCCTTGGGAGCTCACTCCGATTCCGTGAGCGAAGGCCCAGGTATTAACGATGACGGTTCCGGAACCATCTCTTTGCTAGAGGTGGCCAAGCAATTGTCAAGTTTCAAAGTGAACAATGCCGTGCGTTTTGCATGGTGGGCCGCCGAGGAAGAAGGCCTTTTGGGATCTTATGCTTATGCCAACAACCTTCTGCCTCTGGAGAACCAAAAGTTGCGTCTTTTTATGGACTATGACATGATGGCATCGCCTAACTACGAATACCAAGTGTATGATGCCAACAATCAGGACCACCCCAACGGGTCAGGGGACTTGAAGAACCTTTACGTCAAGTGGTACCAAGCCAACAACTTGAACTACACGTTCGTGCCATTTGACGGTAGATCGGACTATGTGGGATTCATCGACGCCGGGATCCCAGCCGGAGGCATTGCTACAGGAGCAGAGGGAGTAAAGAGCGAGGAAGGAGTGGCCAAGTTTGGAGGCCAGGCCGGTAAGTGGTTCGACCCATGCTACCATCAATTGTGTGACGACTTGCAAAACCCAGATTACACTGCTTGGCTCACCAACACCAAGTTGATTGCACACTCGGTGGCCACATACGGCAAGTCGCTCGAGGGATTCCCTCAGAGAGAGTTTGCCTCCACTACCGAGGAATCCAGACACAAATACTCGGACTCGTTCAAGTATCGTGGCAGTCATCTTGTTGTTTGAGCCACATTTCTGTGTGCAGTGCGAGCAACTTAGAAGTATTTAAAAGCCAACTGAATCAAAGGAGGACATGGTGCCTACTTTGACAATAATTGATATTTGAAATCTTATTTTGTAGTGATAGCTTATAAATATATTTTAGTGTAGTAAATACCCAATATTCTATCTACATGTTCATTCGCTGATGGTTCCCAGAGGAAGGAATCGGGCTACTTAAATACTAAACAGAGGGGTGTGTATTCAACCAGCGTTGCTAAGGCTCGCGGGAAAACTCTTCCGGAGTTATCCTAGTACCTGGTGTTATCACATTCATCCGGGTACCTCATACAATGGTGTACGGAGTGGCACAATGGAATGACCATTGTTAGGATTAGATAGCGTGGGCTCAATTTTCCCTGCCTATAGGGACCTATAGAAGTCGTCTACTTATATTTACCTATTACACATTCTCTACGGCTAATGGTGCCTTAATTTAGTATCTGCACAAATAGTAGTATATGGTCATCCAGTGTACAGTTTACAGTATGGCTTATGATAGTTCATAGCCGTTATAGCCGTTATAGTAGTTCATGGTATTTATAGTAGCTCATAGCAGTTATTGTAGTTCTTAGTTTCCAGCCACCGTGCACATATGTTCCTGGAAGATCTATTTAAGAAGCAGCTAGAGCTTAGACCCTTGTGAAAACAGCTTATAGTCTAGGTCGCATAATAATTCTATATAGTATAATATTGAGTACAGAGTATAGTGGTATGTGTTAGAGCTACTATAGGCAGAGCCACCCATAGAGGTCTTCTGAAGCATGCACTTTCTGCTTCTAACAATGGCCGATGCAAACGCTGTGTCACTGCCACCATTATGCGAAGTTCTATGATGTGTTTCGAAAGTGCTACAACATTAAGAATTCTAGTTCTAGTGAAGAGTTTTCGACCCCACTATATTCTTTGTAGCGTTCACCTAACTCAATTATTATTAAACTGTCTGTATGTAGTTAAGCATAAGCTTGTCGGATTTCTCTTTTAAAAAATCTTTAATTAATATAGTAACGATTAGGTATTACGTACTACCAAGACCATAACCGTATAGATTATGGAGTAGTGTAGCATAGTATATGTTAGATTCCGGTTACGTCAGGTACTCTGTTTACTATGATCATTCGCCAAAGATTCCTCCGAGGGAGAAATCTGAGGTACCTAAATACTTTTAGAGAAAAAGGGCGTGCCAGTTAGCACGAGGACAATAGCGATGAACGCCGTCCCAATATCGTGAGATGTTGGACCTCAGTGTCTTGATATGGCCATTGTTAGGATCAGACAGTGAGGGCTTAAATACTTTAATAAGTTGGATACTACCTGGTGGATCTAACAGTATACCGCTAATAACATTAAAGAATTGATGGAGTAGAGAAGTGGACTGTAGTAGCCAGTGGTAGTATATCCGAGTAGTAGTGCATCCGAGTGGTAGTACATCCGAGTGGTAGTACATCCGAGTGGAATGTTAGAACCACCATAGGTGGTGGTCTACCTACTAAGGTCTTTTACGGGGTCGAAATCTAACAAGGGCCATTCCATTGAGCCACTCCTACCGTGTTTGTACGAGGTACCAGGGTGGAATAGGTTTTTTCGCAAGACTTAGCTAACTTCTATTATACTAGTCCATAGATATACTCAGTATACTCCACATTCTACAAACTCTCAACTCTAGCCTCTCTCTACACCACCTACGCTATACCAAAATAATACACTACATACTTGATACTATCCTACTACTGACTATACTATGTATATGAGAGACCGGTTGACTCTCCTTCATAGGTTCAGTGTATCTACAAGTGTACAGTATATCAACTACAGTACTACTTACTAGTCTACTGTACTACTTACTAGTCTACTGTACTACTTACTAGTCTACTGTACTACTATACTACTTAATAGTCGATTACATCACTTAAAGTGTACATTTGACAGTGGTATCAATCCCGAAAAAGAAAGAATAGTATCAATACGATGACTAGTACTATGGAATCGACACCTTCCAATGCAAAAAGAGTGACTTCACGTTACTTGAAGGAACTCTTGACTAACAGACTAATCCAGCTTCATGATGATGATATAATCTTAATAGCCTTAAATCAACATAACCAATCCTTCCTCTGGCAGACCATTAGTGAAGGACTTAGTAAACAGAATACCAGATGTAACAAGAATCTAGCGTAAAAGTATACAACACTAGCACCTGATTTCTGGTAAGGAACATTTTCTAATACTTCCTCGGGCAGTGGTCAGAATTGGTCCAAAAGGTTACATTTTTCATGATACATCATTCATTTACAGTTCATAGTATAGTCCAGGATAGCTCATTGTAGGACATAATTCATACCAGATAATACATAGCAGTTCGTGAACCATAGATGATTCGAACTTATAACAAACCTATAATTCCTAAACCAGTTGGCAACAACAATAACCCATGATAAAACAATACATTTCTTCATCTGTAATCTTATTGTTTAGTATTGTTCGGTGGTCTCGGCTCGGCGAGCCCGTTTAGGCATATCTACCCTTCTCGGCCTGCACACACCGTGGAGGCCTCCACGCGATAAGCCCATTGGAGGCCAGAAGAAGTCAGAGCAAAAAGAAGTCAAAGCAAAAAGAAGACTAGGAAGAGATCTTCCCAATTGGGTCGAGGAGGTGCGTGGAAACAAATATACTGGATTTGGGTGCAATGCACTTGGTGGTGGCAGCGTGGGGGAGGGGCCGTTTGCGCGTGGGGGATATGTCTTCCGTGTGGGGGTAAGGAACCCGAGAGCACGTCTACGCAAACTATTTAAACGCACCATTGCCGGAACATCGAACAATGCCCTCACACTTATTTCTTCCTCGATTTTCTCCTCCGCTTTCTGCTCGTTTTTCCCGTCAGCTTAAGCGTACTTTCTCATTCTCTCTCGTATATAAAATGGCAGCCACTAAACCAAAGGTGCTCAAACTTGGAGACTGGAGCTCCAGTGAAGACGGCTGGAAGCAATTGGGCGACATTGCAGACGTGGTGGTGTGTGAGTCCAAAAACAGACAAGAGTTTTTTCTGGACTTGAAGGGCAAGTACTCGGACATCACCAGCATTGCTCGGACTTTCCAGTCGATCGAGTACACGGGCCGCTTTGATGCGGAGTTGGTGTCCCACTTGCCCGAGTCCGTCAAGAGTGTTTCCCACAACGGAGCAGGCTACGACCAAATCGACGTGCAGCCTTTCACCGATAGAAAAATCCAGGTGTCCAATATCACGGACCCTGTGGAGGCCCCCACGGCATTGACCGCAGTTTATTTGACCCTTGCAGCCATGAGAAACTTCCAGGAGGGACACGACTTGTTGGTGCAAGGCAAATGGCCCACGGGCAAGTCGGGGGGTGCAGGACTTGGCTATGATCCTGAGGGCAAGGTGGTTGGTATCTTGGGAATGGGAGGCATTGGCAGAGCCATCCGCGCCCGCTTAGAGCCTTTTGGTTTTGAGAAGTTCACCTACTACAACCGGAGCAAATTGAGTGCGGACTTGGAGTGTAACACGGAATACGTGAGCTTCGACGACTTGATCTCCAAATCCGATGTGATCATGGTCAGTGTTCCGTTGAACCCCAAAACTCACCACTTGATCAATGCCGAGGTGCTCAAGAAAATGAAGAAGGGCGTGGTGATCATCAATACGGCCAGAGGTGCAGTAATTGATGAGGCCGCTCTCACAGCCGCATTGAAGGACGGCCACATTGGAGCCTTTGGCTCGGATGTGTTTGAGTTTGAGCCTGAGGTGTCACCAGATTTATACAACTTGCCCAATGTGGTGTCGTTGCCTCACATGGGCACACATTCCGTGCAAGCCTTGGTGAACATGGAGAAGTTTGTGCTTGAGAACGTGCAGTCGTTCTTGACCACGGGGAAGGTCAAGACCATTGTACCTGAACAGGCCTCTATCTTTTGAGACTTTCTGACAGTAACTGGAAGTTTCTGAGGAACTTTAAGTTTCTGAAGTCTAGTTTTTGGAGAGCTCTTTCTGAACAACTCTCGTTTTCAAGGCATTTCAAGTTTCTGAAGTTTAGTTCCTACGGAACTTCCATTTTCCACGCTCAGTGCTGAATGCCAAGAACCGAGTCCTATGTTCAGTATAGATTATAGACACCATTCCATCACCTACAATTCAGTCTCATAGTATCAAAGCAATATACAAAGCAATATACCAAAAGAATATACCAAAACAATATACCAAATCTAATCTAATGTATTAAATCACATACCCTCTATTCCTCTGTGTCGGTCCCCACGCCTGCATATAATCCGGAGCCGAGGCTTGCCCGCACATCATTTGGCTTTTATCATGTCCGAACTCGAACATCTCCCTGGCAACCAGTAAATGGCACTGCAGAGTAAAATCAAAAGTAAAAATTTCCCGATCTGGTAATTAATCCCTTAGCAAAATATACTCAATTCATTCCTTTTCACCTCCCTTCAAAATCCTCTGGCCTGCTCCCCCGCCTGCGCTTCTCTCCACTCTATACTCACCTGAATTTTTCATTCTTTTTTTCGCTGCGAGCACTAATCGCTTTTTCTTCTGGTCCCCCATCCTCGCCATTTCCCCCCGCTTGCTGGCACAGATCTGGTCAATTCTCCCCTTTGTACCCCATCGTTGTGTCTATATAAAGAGGCCGTCTCCCTCCCTTGTATAAAAAGGCTGCCTTCTCCTCTTCACATAAAGCCTGCCGTTGCTGCTACTCAAAAGGCTGTTTCTTCTCCAGCCGTAACCTTCACCTGTGCTCCAATTGCCCCGACCCCTGCCCTGTCGGACAGCTACGAAGTGTAGACGTCTAGCGCAAATCAAATGGCCGACCAACCCCACAAGCTCGGCGTCGACCCCTTGGAAATCGACTACGAGGCGCTTCCTGATGATGCCAGTATAGCTGCTCACCTCACTGCGGGTGCGTTTGCCGGCATCATGGAGCACACCGTCATGTATCCCATTGACTCCATCAAAACACGCATGCAGGTGATTTCGTCCACTTCGCAACTCAACAAGTCCGTGATTTCGTCCATCTCCAAAATCAGCTCCAGCGAGGGCGCCTATGCCTTGTGGAGAGGCGTGCTGTCGGTGGTTCTTGGAGCCGGCCCCGCTCACGCCATATACTTCTCCACGTTCGAGGCCTCCAAGACCTACTTGGTGGGCAGGTTGACCAATGCTTCCACGGGAAATTCCGGGAGCAAGTGGGTTACCGACGAAAACCACCCGTTGATAGCGTCGGGCGCCGGAATCGCGGCCACCACCGCTTCCGATGCCTTGATGACGCCGTTTGATGTGTTGAAGCAGAGAATGCAGATGAGCAATTCCGTGTCCACATCCAACGCCAAGCTCTTGAAGACCGGCTTGGCCATCTACAAGACAGAGGGTTTGGGTGCGTTTTTCATTTCCTACCCCACCACCTTGTTCACCAACATCCCGTTTGCGGCGTTGAA
The DNA here is from genome assembly GCA_002374735.1 of Metschnikowia sp. 13-106.1. Lineage (NCBI taxonomy): Eukaryota > Fungi > Ascomycota > Pichiomycetes > Serinales > Metschnikowiaceae > Metschnikowia > Metschnikowia sp. 13-106.1. The sequence goes on from NLAL01000033.1 coordinate 36,814, forward strand.
CTTTGGCTTCTACGAGTACTTTTCCTCTGTGCTCAACCCCACCCACACCTATAACCCTTACTACCACTGTGTGTCCGGAGGAATTGCAGGAGGTATTGCAGCAGCATTGACCAATCCGTTTGACTGCATCAAAACAGCCTTGCAGACCCGTGGAGTGTCGACCAACGAGTCGTTGAGAAATGTCAATGGCTTCTTCAGTGCAGCCAAGGTCTTGTACAAACAAGGAGGCTTGTCTGCGTTCATGAGGGGCTGGAAGCCCAGAATCATCTTCAACATACCGAGCACTGCGATCTCATGGACGGCTTACGAAATGGCCAAGGAGGTGTTGTTGAGGGACTAGGCTTTCTCCATGGAGAGACTGCCGCAGATACTTTTCGGACTAGAGCTTTTCGTTTGTATATTAGGATAGATCGTGGTCATGTATATAAGAGAATCAAATGCTGACGCTAAATGGCATATGCCCCTTCATCTACACTCTTCACTCTTCATTTTCCACTCTCCGTCTTCACTCTCCACTTCCTCTTCCACCTCTCCACTTCCTCTTCCACCTCTACTCTTCGTCTTCATCACAAGATCTGGGGTTGTTTGGACAACTTCTGGGCCACGAAAGAGAAAATCACACAACTGCCCAAAAACCCCAATAGGTTGAAGAAGGCACTTCGAGAGTATGACTTCTCCTCTTCCTCTGTTCTGAAGGAGGCAAAGATTCTCCGGATGCTAGCAATGATCATTGAGACAAGAAGATGGAGTTCAGAATTGGAGATTTGGCGCGATCTACACAGGACTGCTCACAGTTCTCAGATCTCCCGACCAAGATTCCCTAGGTTCAAGAAAGAGGGCTCAAAAAAACCTGACTCAGGACAATGATCGGTATCGGGTGCCAAGGTCGCAAATTGCACTCAACAGCCTCTCTAGAGACCAACCATCCGCGCCGCCTCCCATGCACCGAGGTGCTTGTTTTCTGATGGCAGCGCCCGGCGTAGGTTTTACGCCCAGGAAGCTCTCACGAGCAGATGAGACACGCGCGGCCGGGGCCACGCATGCTGGATGGGGAGAACCACCGAATTTCCCACCCGCATTGAAACTCCGAGAAGGAATTTCCAGCCTTCCCAGCGCGGATTCGTACTGGGCCAGCTTTGGATGGCGGGTAAATGCGACGTGCCCCGAGAAAGGTTAAGCCACTGCACTAGAAGTGCACTAACCGAGAATTTGTACAATTTACAGTACACCCGGATATGTTTACCGGAACACGGAAATAAACTTTTTACTTGGCCACAGGGTTTAGAAATACTTTGTATACAATTTCTGACAGGTAATTATCATAATCCCAACAAAAAAATTTATTCCTTTAGTTAGTTTAGTCGAGGATAAAAGAAAATTTGTGAAAAATAAACGACCTCGGTGAGGGTCGAACTCACGATCTTGAGATTAACAGTCCCACGCCTTAACCAACTTGGCCACGAAGTCGAATCTGACGTTTCAAAAATGTGGGATTGAGTTGTGGCATTATTGTATGCAATGCGGCTCAACATCTTCAGAATAAATCCAGCCAGTCGAAAAAGATTCTCTACATATCAGTCCATTTCTGAACGGCCAAGAATTCTTCTTCTCAAAATTAGCTTTATTGAAGAATAATACTAATACCTTCTAATATACTAAAGTAGCCAACATTCTACTAATGGCTGATTGGGCGAGATCCTACCAAAAGTGGCCTTTCAGAATAATCTAGAGCACCGTTAGGCTATTGTTCCTGAAAAGAACCTTCCAATTGAAAAGCCGTTAGAAGCTTACACGGATTGCGAATACAGGCTCAGGCCCCAAATCTCATAACAATTCTAACATTTGGTAGCACAGCTAACCAGGAACCATTATCTCAACAGTGAAACCTGGCGAAATGGGTGAAGATACTTCCACCGGCACGTACCTCCATGAATACCTAACCAGATATCAAAATATCCTGAAATTTGAATGAAGGAGAGAGTCTAAACATATGGAACAAGCTGCATTGAATTTCTGGTGTTACTGTGTGAATCGATTCTTCGCCGTGCATCCGCAAATTACGGAGGAAGATGCTAAACACTTTTGTCTCATTTCCCTAGGCAAATTTACTTACAGACCTTCCGACACCGCCAAAAACTCTGAAGAAATTCGATCGATCCTTGAAGCCCACGTGGACAGATTATACGAGGACCATGAAGATATACTCGGCTATCCGTAGTTAGCTGCCCAGAAACCGATAAACTATTTGATTGAACATCAAGCTGCTGAGTGCCTTCGAGTATAGCATTCAAATTGAGAGTGTTGGCCAGTATGACACCCTCACAACAGCTAGTGGTTTCAGTACTCAGAAATGTGAAGCACCTTCCACGCTCCGGAAATATTTATTATGTTCTTTAGTACATTTATGCCTAATTGGTAAATATATTTGTTATGTTCTTTAGTAAATTTATGTGTGATATATATATTCGTTAAACATTCCTCCGGAGGAGGCATTGGCCGTACTTAACTACTCTGTAGGAGAGCGATCCGTAGTAACGGCGAACTAAAAGGGATGTAGTAACGGCGAACCGACACAGAAAAAAACTGGGCACGTCAGCTCAATATTTATAATATTATTGTGACTGTTCTATTTTCCATACTCAGCTCTGGATTTCCACGGTACGTTTTTCGTAAAGATTTATAGACATGGAAGACGCTGTGTGAAGACAACATGCTACAAGAAAGAAGGAAAAAGCCTTCCATGGTTATCGGAACTAAGGCATAAATTAAGAGCAGCTGGTATAAACCATGGACTATTAAAAGGTGACGGTACGAAAATAGACCTCGGTTCTTAGATTCTTGTTGTTACTTCAGGTACTCTGTTTATTATGTTCATTAGTCGATAAGTTCCCAGAGAAAGGGAATGGGGATACTTAAGTACTTGACAGTGGCGTCACCTCGTCAACCGGTGTTGCTAGGTACAAAGGGGGGAACTCTCCACATGCCCTCCTGGCACCTCGAGTTCATCACATTCATCCTGGTACCTCATACAGTGATGTACAGGAGTGGCATGATGGAATAGCTATCGTTAGGATTAGACAGCGTACGTTCAAAATACTTTAATACGTAAAGCACTACCTGAAAAAACGCCAATGTGAATATGAATGAGGAGCAGGACCTACCAGATGAGGCTCCAAGAAATTCCTATCAACAGTGACACCTTTTGCACCTGTGCTGATTAGGCATTTCCACCACCCAGAGAGCCATTTTTTCACTTTACCCATTTGAAAACTGTTTTATTGCTGTATATAAATATTGAAGTTATTGTTAGAACCACTATAGGTAGTGTCCTATCTATTGAAGTGTTTTGAGCCTGCACAGTCTAATTTTAACAATGGCCATTTCAAGGCGGAGCGGCCCAACATCGCACGATGTTGGGACGGCGTTTATCGCTATTTTTCTCGTGCTAAGTCGCATGCCCTCTCCTCCAAAAATATTTGAATATCCCAAATTCCTCCCTCGGAAGAATCCCTCGGAGCAATCATCGGCGAGCGAACGTAGTAACCAGAGGACCTGATGTAACTGGAGTATCATATACATGTTGGTTTTTTTTTTTTTTTTCATTCAAATTTTGTTAAGATAATATTTGGCTCGGATCCCACTTGTTAAGGATCACTAATGAGGCCATGTTCAGCAAGTTTTGTTCTCATTTGCTCTTGGTCGCCATTTTCCAAGTAAGTGATTGCTGCCTCGTCCACAGCAGACTCGGATGTAGCGTTAACAACTAGATTTCTGTCTAACCAGTTACCACCAGTCATTGACATCAACCAGTACGCCGCTCTGAGCTTCACATCCGGGATATCATCTCCTAGTGGGGTGTCAAAAATACCTTCTGGTGCGCCGAATTCGGCATCCTCCCAGCTGTCTAGCCATGACGGCACAGGAAGGGCCTTCACCTCATCTGGAAAGGTGACGGTCACAAACTTCACACCAGTTTTATCCTGGCCATCCACGCCATTACTGTGATCTCCATATTCGCCTCTCTTCAAGGCTGCGGCATTCAGTAACTGTAAAAACGTTAACAATTGATAGAAGAATAGTAAACAAAGCATGAGGAGAATCTATAAAAACTATAAAGGCTTTTTCTTCGCGTCGTTATCATCATTTATATTTACAAATTTGGAAGAATAGTGGAAAAAAGAAATACTTCTTAATTCCATGCTGGCTAAGATTCCTGCTTCAATTCCTACTGCAGTTTCCGCCACTTTCCATGCACGTGCATGCGGGCGCCATGCAAGATGGCACCCCATACATCAGGATCGTGGCGCGAATCCTCATCTACAATCGCGTATATGAGGAACGGTTATTTAACTGGTTCCCAAAGACATCCTATGGCTGTGGGACTTCAGTGTTCATTTCAGTCATTTTATTCTTAGGCGCATCTAAGTTATACTAAGAAATCCCTAAACACTCTCGTCTCAGACTGAGCTGATTTCATAAAACCTTTTCGAGAACAACTTCATTCATTCCTTGTTCTCTGCTTTGTTCCGTTTCCTGGTGTCGAGCACTGTTTCATCTACCCTGTTCCTATGCGCTTACATGACCCAGTACATCTGAAGATGTATAGGTTTTTCAAGTTCAACAACACAATCCATACCATGAACAAAACCCCTCCTCGTATCCTTTTATTATTTTATTATTTTTCTTGTTTTTTTGCTCCTTTTTTTCACATTGTTTTCTATTGTTTTTCTTCCTTTCATGTTGGCATACTAGTTTTTCCTCAGCAGCCGTTGGGCCGGTCGCTAACACAAGCTTGCCTATTGTAACGTCTTTTCTCTAGATGAGAACCCACACTTGCGCTTTCACCCTCCTCGTCCATGTCCTCATCCACATCCTCGCCAAGTTCACGCTTACGAACGAACTCTAGGCAGTTAGGGCAATGCGCGCTGATGTCACTGTTAGTACCAAACTCACCCCGCGCACTTGATAATATTTCGGTCGCCACACAATTTTGAAATTGTTGCCACCCACCAGTCCATGAAACACAAGCCACGTTTTGGTTACGTTGAGCGCATACAGCCGACCTGCCCAAATTTAACCATCCGCATCTTCCCGATAAAAGGCTTTGCAAAGCTTCTAAACCCAGAACCCTGGCTATGTGTCTTCCTGAGCGTATCCATCTCTTTTTGCTGAAACTAATCCTCAGTCTCTTTGCTTCAGAGTAGGCATGTTGATTGGCCCCACTTATGAGGCCATCTTCAGCTAGGGTGGCTTTCAAAAGCTCTTGGTCACCTGTTTGCAAGTACGATAATGCAGCCCCGTCCAAATTAGAATCAACTGATCTTTTGACAAGTTCATGGTCATTACTGCTCAACCAGTGACCACCAGTCATCGACATCAACCAGTACGCAGCTCTGAGCTTCACATCCGGGATATCATCTCCTAGTGGGGTGTCAAAATTACCTTCTGGAGCAATAAATTCTGCGTCTTCCCAGCTCTCTAGCCATGACGGCACAGGAAGAGCCTTCACCTCATCTGGGAGCGTGACGATCACATGGTTCACAGGAGTCGCATTCTGGCCAATCGAGTCTTTGGTCAAGTCCCTTTTGCTCTTGTAACTTCTTTCTTCCCCTCCAGACAATGCTAGAGCCTCCAGTAACCGTAAAAACGGTATCAATTGATAGAAGAACAGTGAACAACGCATAAGGGTTTTCTAGAGATCCTAGCAAGCGTTTTGCTTGCGTACTTATCCACATTTATATTCACTATATTTTCACACTATTAGTCAACAAGGAGAAGCTTAAGAGAAGAGAGTAGTTATTAACCCTTCAGTTTTGTATCCCTGCTGTAATTCTTGCAGACACGATTCATGCACGCGCATGCTCGCGCATATGGTTACGGTGCAGGAACGCACCTCCTACATTGGCACCCCTTCGCTAATTGTTGCGATCTACCATTTACCTGTTTCAACTTATGTTTTTATATATATTGACATACAGGGATATGTAAGTTATACCTTAAAAGACCAAAGTCTTGAACGAGGTGCGAGGTGGGTGAAAGCTTTTCATCCACTAGTGACCTGCACATAGTGCATCACTCAACCGTGCCAACGCCTCTACGACGTACGTCGACTCCGTACATTCTAAGTACTCGTTGACAACCTGAGCATATACTGGAAGGGCTATTTCATTGGTTACAGTGTTTTTCAAAACGACTCACACCAGCGCAGCAAAACAATTCAAACCACACTTGCAGAATTAAACAAACCAATAATTCAAAAAGTTACTGTTTTCAAAGTTTCATGGAGACTTCACATGGTTTTTTTTCGAATTTTTTATCCTTAGCAATTTTTAAGTCATAGTAAGAAACTTTTTGATTTATTGCTTTGTTTAATTCTGCAAGTGTAGTTTGAATTGTTTTGCTGCGCTGGTGTGAGTCGTTTTGAAAAACACTGCACCTATGACATCCTATAGTTCTGGAATTCTAGAGTTCATTTCAGTCATTTTTATTCGTATGTGCATCTAAGTTATACTAAGAAATCCCTAAACACCCTCTTCTCAGACTGAGCTGATTGCATAACCTCTTCAAGAACATCTTTATCCCTTGTTCCAATTCTTCTCGGCTCTCGCCACCACCCCCTTTTGTGCCAGGGGTCGAAGGCCCTTACATAACTCCAATATACCACTGCTTCATCTGCCCTGCTTAGACGCAATCACATAAACATGCAGTATAATGTGAAGATGTATTGGATCCTCAAATTCACAACACAACCCATATCATAGCCGTCATATTCTTTGTTTGTTTTTTTCATTTTGTTTTTTCATCATTTTTTTGGGGATTTTCGTTTCGTTCCTTCTTTATTTCCTTTTTTTTTTCTCAAATTATAATTGGCGAACTAGTTACCTAGCTCAGCAATGGTCAGCTCGATTGCTAACACAGCTTTGCTGGTTGTACTTTCTCTTCGATAAGTAACTCCTTCTGAAGTCTTGCACCTCCTCTCCAAGATCCCGCCTAGTTATATACTCCAAGCAGCTAGGGCAGTGGGCACTGATATCATTGTAAAAGCCAAAGTCGTCCCTTGCACTTGACAATATTTGGGCAGCCACACACTTTGGAAATTCATGCCAATGACCAGTCCAGGAAACACAAGCAACGTTTCCTTCTGCTTGAGCGCATACAGCTGACCTTCCCAACACCATCCACTCACAACCTCCTCTCACAAAATCCCCCAACACACTTAGAGCCGTAGCCTTGGCGACGTGCCTTCCCGAGCGAAGCCAACGGCGCTTCAAAAAGTGAACCCACAGTCTCTTTGACACGCTCACTTGTTTAGAATCACGAGCAATGAGACCATCATCAGCTAAGCTAGCTCTCATAAGGTCTTGATCACCAGTTTCGAAGTACGCCAATGCAGTTCTGTCCAAATCAGAATCAACTGATCTTTTGACGAGTTTATGGTCATTACTGCTAAACCAGTTACCACCAGTCATCGACATCAACCAGTACGCAGCTCTGAGCTTCACATCCGGGATATCATCTCCTAGTGGGGTGTCAAAATTACCTTCTGGTGCGCCGAATTCGGCATCCTCCCAGCTGTCTAGCCATGACGGCACAGGAAGGGCCTTCACCTCATCTGGAAAGGTGACGGTCACAAACTTTACAGGAGTCGCATTTCGGCCAATCAAGGGTTCTTCTAAGGTTGTGTTCCTCAACCTTTCTTCTGACAGCCCAGGCAATACTTGGGCTGCCAGTAAGTGTAAAAATGGTATCAATTGTAAGAAGTAAAGTGAACAAACCATATGAACTGTCCATAAATTCTATGAAGTATTTTGCTGGTCTCATTAACGTCATTTATATTCGTTATCTTTACACACTATCAGAAAAAAGAGAAAAGGTTAGAAGAGGAAAATACTTACCAACCGTTCATTTCTAGCTTTTGCTGCAATTCTTGCATATAAAATTTGTGTGCACGAATGCGCATCGTGTAGCAACGTACCCCATACATTACAATCTTGGCATGCATGCAGATTAAACGCACCATGCATTCGTTTCATAACATTCTCGCTATAAGATTACTGCTTACGCTTTTTCCCACTTCCCTAGCTGAAAAGAACTGCCGGGCAGCCATTACACATTGGGCTCCCCGAATCACCCGAATACATCATTCTCGGTTTATCATGTGCCCATGGATGTAACCTTTTGTTTGATTTGCCAAATTAGGAATTCAACTGTCCTATTCAAGAAGGTGGCGAGATTTGCCACCATAATTTTGAGCGTGACTGCGGAAATATTCTCCAAAACTCGTGAATCACAAGACAATAGAGTTTACGCACCTCTCTTCGGAGTTATCGATTTTAACAATAAGTTTATTGTTCGGTTTATTATGCCATTGATTAGATTGTCGATATTAATCAGAGGGTAAACCTACTACTGTGAATCCTAAAACCTTTAGCTTACACCAGCTTTCTGATGTCGCAACCAAGCCATTACTATTTCGACTGACGTTAAGAGGGCCTTATAACATTTATACATGAGACTTGCGGGTATCCCCTGTCTCACCATTCTGCATATCGCCTTTGGCATGTGGATAAACAGGGATTTATCGGTCAAATTTACGAATGACCATCCGCTCCAGGCTGAGAAACAATAATCTTAAGGAGCACTGTGCCCCTATTCAAAGACAAAGTATGGTTATGAAACAATCTGCATGGTGTTCACAGAGCTCTTGAAAATATCGTTACCAAGGAACGCCTCACCCTCCTGGATCTCAAGCATACTTGCGTGCTGCCTTGGGACCATTCAACGTGCCTTGGAACCATGTAAGGTGTCCTGTACATTGCAAAAGGCTTAGGGATGAGGTTTTCAGCACCTCCCGATAGAAATTTGCCGTACTTCTATCCGTTAGGTCCTCTTTCCTGGAAAAGATGTACTTAATCAATAAGCACCGAGAAGCTGAAACTCTTAGCCCATAGGGGCCCTAGGCCGGCCGTAAAGCTCCAGGTTGCATAATAATTACAACGAAAATTCCGGTGTTGGGATCTTTAAGATAAAAAAAAGACGGCCTGAAAACTAAACTCAAAGCTAATTCAAGCTATTGGTAACCCTCTAATTGACTCTGCGTATGCTTGTGCAAATAGATACACGGAAGCTATTTAAAGTTTCAAATTTTTTAATTCCTGAAAACCTCTATGTTAAATACTCTTGTGGGTTTCATACTTCTCGCAGTATTTATACTTCCTCACAGTAGTTTACATTCCCTCACAGTTTGTTACACTCTCTTGCGATTTTTCACAAGATCTTACTATCACCTACAATTGGGTACAGTTTCGTCCTTCTCTTGAATCTGTATCCCGGAATCCAAAATACTAACAATAGCTTGTACAGGCCTCTGATTTGTTTACAATTGTTCCATGTTATTGTCTCACTCCTGCCCCATGCGCACCACTCACCTCACCGTCTCATTCCGGAGGGAAAGCCCACCCGAACCATAGTCACGACCTAAGCATTCCCACGCGCGCCTACGTGAAAAGTGAACTTCGAACATCCATATACATTGTATGGATGAGAACAATAGAGTCATGTCCAATCTCAACCCTACCGCACGCAATGATCTCAATGGCGGCGTGGCCCGATTGTTCACCATCCTCGTGTCGGCCATTGGCTCGTTTCTCTTTGTTACCTGTGTTTCTTTCGGAGCCAATATCTACCATCTTAGAGATGTCATGAGTGGACGGGAGAAAACTAACCGGCCCAAGGCTCAAAATGCCACCCACAGCTATACTCCACGTGAGCCGTACCCGGACATTAAGAAGATGAAAATCACCACGGACTTGAGTTACTATGCCAAGCAATTGGGTTTGGACTTGGAGCTGTATGATATCACCACTGCGGATGGCCATATTCTCACTTTACACCGAGTCATTGACCCCACTGACTCCTTGGAAACTCGCAATAATAAACCTCCTATTCTCTTACAGCATGGGCTTCTCCTGTGTTCAGGGGCCTGGCTTGCACCAGGGACAAACTCGCTCCCGTATTATTTCATGGAACAAGGTTATGATGTATGGATGGGCAATAATCGATGTGGGTTCAAGCCTAGACATGCAGAATTCAAGGGCAATTTGATGCATAATGAGAAGGTCTGGGATTGGGACGTTCGTCATTTGGCATACTATGACTTGCCTTGCATCATGGATAATGTCTTGGCCCATAAGCCCAACCATTCCAAATTATACTTGGTGGGCCATCTGCAAGGGTGCACGCAGTCGTTGATCTTGTTGAGAAACAGCGATCTTAAGGACTACCATAAGAAGGTGGAACACTTTTTTTTATTGGCTCCGGCTGCTTTCCCAGGTAGTTTGTTTTACGACCGGGCGTTCATCAAGTTTATCCACAGCAAGTCGCCTCGCATGTACAATGCCATCTTTGGTAATTGCTGTTTCTTGGCCATCTTGACCCAGTTCCGCTCACTCATTGGCACCCATAGACTCTTTAGTCTCTTGTCGTACCAGATATTCAAGTATCTCTTTGGCTGGAACATCAGGAACTGCTACAAAAACAAAAAGGTAATCCATATTCAGTTTCTTTTCAATGCAACCTGCGTCTCTGCGAGGTTGATGTCGTGGTGGTTATCGAGTTCGGTGGAAGAGGGCTTTCTGAACCAGCTCCAACCGAAAAGTGCTTATAGAGACGGCACTACTGCGGACTTCACTCCTGTCAGTTCGGTGAAGTCTAGCCCCGAAGGTTGTTCCGAGGAAAATGCTGAGAGATCAGCTCAAATTTCCAAACAAAACCCCGAAAACCCCGAAAACCCCGAAAACCCCGAAAACCCCGAAAACCCCGAAAACCCCGAAAACCCCGGAAAACCTGAGAAGCCAGCTCATGTTCCCAACCCTGTAGACGACTCCAAGTCGTTTTTCCCTTACAAAGAGGAGTGGTTCACGTCCAGCACCAAGGAAGAAATTGTACCCATGTCTGTTTTCATTGGAGGAGAAGACTTCCTTGTTGATGGGTCACGGTTTGCAACGCACATGAAACATTATGAACGCAAATACTTCCAGGAAGGAGGAAACCTTCAGGTTGTAGAATTACCAGATTACAATCATCTAGACGTTATCTGGGCTCTGAACTGCATTGGAAAAATCGGCATGGTTATCAACGACACTATCAAAAAGAATGAGGTCAATGAAAAGGTTTGAGTTAGTTCTTTGTGACTGAGTTAGAAGTGGAACTACGCTCCGCTGTCTGCTGATCAGCATACTTCAAAGCAGTATAGATGTGTTGCCAGAAGAGAGGCCCATGGAGGTTCACCCCAACATACACACCGTCCTTTTCCCTGCGCATGGGGTCTGTGTCTGGGGTAACGAAGGTGGTTTCGCCCATACGAGGGCCTTCGGTCTGCACTTCCAAATGTCGTTGGAGGAAGTGGAAGTCACAGGCACTGGCAAAATCCGCGTAGGCGGGGTCGTCTCTTGCAACCATAGCAATAATCAAATACAAGGCCACCGGGTCATGGATGGGCGTGCCCTCGAAGAACTCGTACCTCTCGATATATATGGACGAATAGAAATTCAAGAGCGTCGAAAACATGTGCCTCAAGCCCGAGTTGCGGCCTCCAGCCTCGGAGTAGATACAATCACACACACGCTTCGTGGCCAAGATGGTATGGGTAAGGTTCAAGGGAGCCAAGGCAATTTTTCCGGCCAACTCTGGAGCCTTAAGCACGATTTCCGCCGCATGGGGGTCCACGGCTATGTTGAATTCCGCACATCTGGTAATGTTGCCGGTGCCAAAAGCTCCACCCATAATGGACACATATTTCACCTTGCTAAGCGACTCAGGGTATTTCTGGATAAACTTTGCAAGATTGGTAAGTGCTCCAATACACACTATGCAAAGTTCACCATTGTATTTGTCGATGGCTTGGGCAAGAGCCTCCAAGTACAGCTGGTCACGTGAGGCCTGGATCAACGAGTGCTCTGGTACTTGCACGCCGCCCAAGCCCGATTCTCCATGGACATTGGTAGCACATTTGGGTTCTACCTTAAGCGGCCGGGCTTCCCCCGCATACACCGGAATCTCGTCCTGTTTAAAGTGCAAAATATCGAGCAACGATAAAGTGTTGTGGGTTGTTTTCTCCAACAGCACATTGCCATGGACTGTGGAAATGCCCACTAGGTTAAAGACAGGATGGCAAGCTGCAAGAAGAATTGCAAAGGCATCATCATTTCCGGGGTCACAATCAAGCCAAAGAGGGATAGGAGATTTGGGGTGCAATGTTGAACCATCATGAATTTTTTCTGACATTCGTGATTTCCCAAATTCCCCAAGATTATCAGATTTATCAGATTTTCCAAATTTTCCTGAACCTAATCTTTGTGAATCAAATTGTGGTTCAATTTTCTCGGATGTTGCATATTTTGCTGGTTGATCTATTCCCTTAATTTCATTCTCAATCCTGTTACTTCTGTCGGTGTCGCGTCTGCTATTGCTCGTGTTCAGGGTTTCGTTTTGTCCAGTGGAACTGTTCTGCGAAGACATGGCTGCTTTTCGGATGTTGGTGTTTTGTATTCTTTCGTCGGGCGACTTTGTGTCTTTTGTGGTTTTTTTGCTCTGTTGAAACCTCGTTCAACTTCGTGCTCTAATTTTGGTGCCTTTGCTGAACAATTGGTTTTTGGTGCCTTCCAGAACCCAGAGGATATGAGCTTTTTATAAGAGGCGGAGATGGAAGATCTGAGACAATGGCGCGGGCAGCTGCGTTCTGCGCTGCGGCGTTTGACGCTCCCACGTTTCGTTATCAAGAGACAGTCCAGAAACTTGTGTTCTACGCAGTGAAATTGAACACTACTAGATCCATCTTTTTGGTACAATATTTGGACCAAAATTTTCACTTTTCGATTTATTGGGTCCAGATATTTCCATTTTCAGATACTTTTATTTTTAGGTGTTCAGGTGTTGAATGTTCGGATCTAATGTTTCTGATGCGTTTTAGATATTGATACTTCCTTTGATTATTCTTCCGTTGCACATTGATGGTTCTGTTGATTATTCTGTAAATCGTTTCCGTTGATTATTTCTATTGATTATTCATTTTAATTCTATTTTCAGTCTATGGCTGCTTGCCTTCTTCTTCTACAGGAACAACAAAAGCCCCCGCCAAGCTGAATGCAGGCTCATTAATGTTACAGTGCTGGTAACTCAAGACCCCCACGCCGCCTGCATCCAACACCAAGTCTGGGTTCTGGTTAAGCGGTCTGCCGATCCACCTCGATGCAAAGCACCGGAGAATGTGCCCGTGGGCCACCAACACTACGTCGCATGGAACGTTCTTTTCCATGGCCTCTGCGTGCACCTTGCGCACTCTGGAAATCAATGCATCCACCCGAGCTGTCACCTGCAAATAATCCTCTCCGTTTTCACAGCCATACTCGAAAATGTTCCACACTTCGCCATTGGCCTCGTGGCCCCTCAGTTTGCGCAAGTCGATTATTTCCTGTGTGCGGAGTCCCTCGTAGTCTCCATACTCCCACTCTCTCAAGTCGTTATCCTCGGATATGGGAATGGCATTACGGACTGACTCCTCAAGGCCTTCGATCAACAACTCCGCGGTTTTCTTGGCGCGTTTCCGTGGCGACGTGATCAACATCTTAATGTTCTGCGGCTGGATCAAGTGGAACGGCGAGAACCCGATCAACTGCTTTCCCGTGTTTCTCATTTGGGTCACTCCAAACGGCGTGAGGTCCAAGTCGGTGACCGATGTGTACTGGCCTGATTTGGACCACGACGTCTGCCCGTGGCGGACGAACACCAATCTGGGAGTATGTTTGGCCATTGGGGAGAAAAGTCTAAACTGATTTGGAAATTAACCTGTCAAAAATGAAAATGTCGGCCACTGCGCGATCTATAATCCGACCGCGTCATGTGACCACCCCACCATTCCGCCAATGCCGCCAATCCCCATTGGAATCCAATCCATTGCGCTTAATTCCGTTTCTTATCCAATTCTGTCCCTTCGATCTCTCACAACTTCCAATGTCCTCCAATTTCCAATTTTCTTCATTTTTTTTCCTTTCTATATCCTGCATATAGCGCAGAACAGAAAATCCCGTCACTCTCCCTCACTCTTCACTATGTCTTCGAAAGCACAAGTCACGGAGAAAATCCTCTCACTTTTAAAGACACTCCCCAAGGAGCGCATATCACATTACGCATCGTTCAAGGATGTGCAGATTCAGCGGTTCTCCAACCCCGAAGTCGTCAGTGGCATCAGCGAGCAGGACTTGAAGCTCCAGTACATCTCGTTGAGGGAGTTGGTTAATGACAAGTACAGAAACTACTACAAGCTCGATGATAAGTTGATGAAGCCCAAGGGCAACCCTCGGTACTACGAGCGGATCATGAGCGAGATTAAGGGCGAGAAGAAGGAGACTTGGCTCAGTGCCATGCGGACGGTGTTGGCAGGACGTTAGTTTTAGTGGAGTGTACATAGAAAAGGAAAAAAGAAGGTTTGCAACCTTTAATGAACTGCTTTTAATGGGATGCTTTGTCGTAGACCAAACAGAACATTAAATGAGTTGCTTCATGAATGTTTCATGAATGTTTCATGATTGCTTCTGTTGTTTCTATTGTTTCTATTGTTTCTGTTGTTTCTGTTGTTTCTGTTGTTTTCATGATTGCTTCATGTTTTTTTGCCGTTTCCCTTGTTTCCCTGTTTATGCTTCACCGGATTTCTTCTGTAGTCTTGTTCGTTACACTTGGTTAATGTGGTAGTCTTCGTCACGTGACTTACTCTTCCCCGATGCCACCAGACACACACAAGTCTCCCAAATGACCCAAAATTCCCCAAAAAGATCACCCTAAAACAAACTCTTCTATACAGCTATATGCCACTTCTTACTATCCCTTCCTGGAAACAAAGGGAATAAATCCCTCAAGGAAATAACGGAAATGGACGGAACTAAACGGCAGGTGAATGATTAGTCTGCACCGCACCAGGTCATCACAGCACGCAGCCTGGGCCGACTTCGCGCACCATTCATGCACTTCTCCATCTTCTCTATCCATCCACTTTAGGAAACTTTCAATAAGCATACACCCTTTAAAGAAGCCCCTGAAGTCCCCGAAGAAGCTTCTCCCCTCTTCTTCTTCCCCCTTTTCGTCCTTTCCCCCTTCCGTCTTCGTCAAGTATACCCGGACATTGGCAATGGGTCGATATAGTACACAGGCCCGACGCAATGTGGGAGGGTTGCTAGTGTTGGCTCTAGTGTGTTTGTACTGGTTCTGGCTTCGGGCAGACCCCACGGAGGCCTTTTCTCCAGAGCAAATCAACGATATGTTCCAGAACAAGGCCACAGAAGTGCAGGTCAAGAAGACCGAACTCACGGAGCAGCTGATCGTGTCTCCATATTTAGATAAGCAGACCTTGAAGAATGCCAACTGGGACTTAGCTGGTGATATCGTGGTGCAGAACGGCCAGTTCATCAGTCTCACTTCAGACTCCAAGCATCAGGCCAGCAATATGTTTTCCAAGAATCCCATTCGGGCTCTGTCATTTGAAATGGAGCTCACCTTCCATATCCATGGCAAAGGTGGACTTCATGCGGATGGCTTGGCTATATGGTTCCTTAAGGAGCCCTCACCCATTGGAGATGTCTTTGGCGCCCGGAACAATTTCGAGGGCTTGGCCATTATAATAGATACGTTCCAGAATGGTCCCTCAGGCAGTTTTCCTTATATCAGTGCGCATGGTGGCAGAGGTAAGTACTTCTTCGATAAGTACTCGGATGGAATGAGTACCAAGATGGCCGGGTGCACGGCCAAGTCAGTGATAAACCCTGCCTCGGGCTTGACTCGCTTGAGGATCATCCACACCAAGGAAGGGTATCTTTCGTTGGATCTTAACTACAATCCTGCATCCGAGACTGGCCAGTGGCATAACTGTTTCACCTTGACGGATGTGATTCTTCCGCCCAACCCGTACTTGGGGCTTTCGGCCGAAACTGGCGAATTGGCCCAAAACGTGGATATCATTGAAAATAGAATCTTTGGGGTCTTCCTGCCGGAAGATGGAGACTCCATAGACAATGTGGATGAGCTAGAACATCTTATCGAGGAACAGGAACCAGTGACCAAGGGAACACCGGGCCGCAAAGCAAAGAAAAACCGTAAGTCTGTGGTTAGACTTAAAAAGGCCGAGGAGAGGATTAAACAGAGAGAAAGAGCGTATCGTCTAGAAAAGTACGGAGACCCCAATGCTACATTTGTCCGGAGATGGGCCAGACGCATATGGACCTTGATCAAGGTCTCCACGTGCCTGCTTCTCCTAGTGACTCTTTTGTGGGTGGCTTTGAAGATCTATAAACACAAGACTGCTGGTGGCTACAAGAGAGGCGGGCTCCTAGACTAATAACTACATATACATATAATATCATGCGTCTATTTCTATGTACAAGTACAATTAGGCCCTAGCTCTTCTTCTCTTGGTGTTCTTCAGGGATCCACTGAAGCCGGTGGTGGAAGAAGCTTTCTCTGTCTCTGGGTCAAGCTTCAAGGAGTTGCTCAATTCAAGCTGGAACGTTATTCTTTTGACGTCGAAGAATCGGAAACACAAGGCCATGATCTTCTTCTGCACAGTCACACTTTTATCTTCAACAAACGGGTTGATCTTGTAGGTTTGGGAGATTCTGGCAAACCCATGAGACTCGTAGAACTCCACTAATTTGGAATCCACGGAAAATGCATCTGCTGCCAAGAGAATCTTGATGTTGGAGCTTTTCAAATTGTTGTCGGCAATGTATCTTAGGCAAAGCGTCCTGGCCTTCTCCTTGGCGTAGTCAAGGAGTTCCTCCTCCAAGCCTGCCTTGCGATAGGACTTTCTCACGTGAAGCCCGCTGATTTTGGCACAGAACGTATCTGACGTTGATTGCGAAGGCATTGGGATCACCGTAACCACTGCAATGGGCAGGTTTCTGTACTCAATGAAATCCGTGCTATCAGACGCACTTTTGATGAACGGACTGTCCATATCCTCGGGTCTGGCCGTGGCATAGATCTTCAAAGGAAACCGGAAGATCTTGGCCATCACGGCCTCATCAGCAAGCGAATCGCTGATGACTCTGAACTCATCGGTGATCATGAAACTCGCAAGTCCAATTGAGCCTGCCACGAAGATGATGGCCGGGAAGAACGATGTGAGTATATACTTATGGCGAATGGCCAATTTGATAAACTCCGAGACTGAGTCGGAGATTTCATAGAGTTCTCCATAGGCGTAGATGGAGAACCCAATCAAAACCACGATGGCGTAGATCTGCGTGAGCGGGTGCCAGACGATTCTGCTGTTGCACTTACTCTGCAATTGCCTGTAGTAATCACCATGGAAGGTCAAGGCGACGGTGGCCAATTGGGGTTCCAAGGGCACTCTGCGGATGACCGCCTCCGCATCCGCATCCAACGGTTTATTGAGATCCACCTCTTTTTGCTCGACCATTGACTCGTGTGAAGAAAACGAAAGTGTGCGATGGGTCTTGATAAATGGTCCATGAGCCATGTACGCGCACGTGGGCTATTGCCTATTAAAACCATGCACAGTGCTGCGCGTGCTAGTGCTGCAATTCTGCAACCTGCCACGCCAAACCTGACACCCGCGACAACTGTGACACTTGTAACACTGGCTGTAAATCGCCCGCAATAAGCCCCCCCCCCTCATAATTTTCATGATCCCCTAGTACAACCACTTATGATCTTCACTATAAACTTCACTATGACCATCCATTGAAACGCTCTAAACCCTTAAACACTCATCTGAACCTCTCTAGTTAATAGTATATTTCGAGTCATCATGATCGGGCTAGTCTGCTTTGGCCTGCTTGGTTTGTTATGTCTTGGGTGTATTGTTAGGATATTGTGCTGGTGGATGTGTTGCACTTATAGTACTCTTGAGGATGGTGTGTGAATATTTGGTGGTGGTTTTCTCAGGGCGGATGGTGCTGCTTATATAGCCTGGTCCGGCATGTGCACATACAATGATACAGCATGTGAAGTCGGTCCGGTCTAGATGGTCTCTATATACTGATAACAGTCTAGGCTTGTTATAGGGATAGTCTGTCATAGTGGTCGAAGACCCAAAACAGCTCAGAACGGGAATGGTTCAATAGGGCCAACAATAGACCCATATTCAGGTCTTGGGATAGATATGGCTCGTGGCAGGTGTAACTTCAGGCATATTCAAATATCTACGCCATAGAAAGATTCTATGTTTGTTCTAGTTATCATTACACAAGACTGCTAATTCCTATGCTTACTCGGTATATCAGGTGTTTGAGAGCATTAGACATGATGAGCGCTCTTGGGTGACTCTTGAGTGACTCTTGCGAAAGAGACCGTAATTACAGTGAATTACAATTGGCTGGTAGTATCCTATAGTGTGTCCTTGTTAATCGTGCCTAGCTCCGTGACCATGGAGAGTAAAACTTCCAGGTCAAGGCCAAGCAGAACAGCTACAACGGAACAGCAAGGATTAGGTACCGGGTCAGCAGTTTAAGTGAGTTGATACTCCGCCGAGTGTGCGGTGTTGGTCAAGGAGTTGGAGTCTGTTCTCTTGGTTTAACCATGAATTGAATAATATGAAGTGAGAATCTGAGGCACGGATTGAAGCTAAGGTTCAAAAAGTAAACTGAAGCCAAGGGATGAAAGCTGGGGTTCATAGAATGAACTGAAGATAAGGGTTTTAAGAAACAAGATCGAAACCTCAAGTGAAAAACTGTTAATTGTCGGTTCAAAGGATGGGTCTCCTTCACTGAATAATGAGGGTGCATTGATGTACAGTACAATGACACTAAGCTGGACCCAAGTCAGCCAGAACCTTTTCCGATTACCTAAACATCAGAGGTGATTATACCAGACGGTCTCTACTCTACAGTGCCACCATTTACTATAACAAGTACTATAACAAGTACTATGTTTGACTTTACTTGGCTTTGCTTATGGGTATAGACTAAGTATAGTCATTGGTGGTCTAGTGAAACTCCATATACTCTTCCTGATGATATATTGTTGATAGTGTAATAGGTCAAGCCATCAGTCACAAGCCATTATTCCATCAGTCACAAGCCATTATTCCATCATTTCACATTTCACATTTCACATTTCACATTTCTTTTTTCTATACCAAATATCAAGGATATCCATTACCCCTAGCGATGATACCAAGTCTGACTAGGTCTGGAAGGTCATAGAAGCTAGAATTAAGGAGATGGTTTATATTAACATTAGTCACTATATACTAGTCCAAGTTCTGTGTCTACTAATCTAGATACCACTCTGTAGTAGTACCAGACACTAAACTAGATATTATACTAAATACTATACTAGATATTATACTAAATGCTATACTAGATATTATACTAAATGCTATACTAGATATTATTCTAAATACTATATTAGATACTGTGCTAGTACTGACTATGATCGTAGATACTTTCTGATATTCGTGAGACTGCTCACTTGGACCATTTGACTCCAATATACAGAAATCACGCTTTCTTCAGCTACACCTGAAACACAAATAATTAAACCTAAGTTAGGGCACACTAGAATGCGACTTTAAACTATGTTTATTTATTGGGTAGAGTCTTAGGTTTAAGGTGTACGGCAAGTGAGTGATTACTGAGTCATGGATGTGAGTGAGTCAGATATCACTGGTGTCGGTGCTCATAACCAGGGAACCATAACCAGGGAACCATAACCAGGGAACCTACCCGAAAAGTCACGTGACAACCCTGACAAAAACCTGAAACATTACTGCTTTGGTCACTAGTCATTAGTAATCAGACCATTTCGGAGATGTGTGGAGTAACCCGCTGCGCAGCCCTCATGCAGGGCCCACAGTGATAAGCCATACATTACCAGCCATCAAGAAAAAACCCCCTTTCAAAACCATGTAAAGGTGTTTCATCCGTGGTTCATCACATTTCACTTCTGTTTCATCTCCGTTTCATCACGTTCCATAATGTTTCATCCATGTTCCACTGTAGTTGTTCATCAGTTGGTTGTTGGCTGATATTCGCAACTTCGGGCCGGGTGTGCGATAACTGTGGCTGCGAACCACATCTGCAACAGCGACCAGAGGCCGTTTAAAAGACACACGGTTGGCCCATTGGCCCAGCCAAAGACTTATTTTCCATGCCTACCAGAACACAGGGCTCGCAACCGTTCCGTTCAGTGTACCCCGGCCAAATCAAGCGGGTGGCCATTATAGGTGGCGGGGCCTCTGGGGCCATATCTTTGGACTCGTTGGTACAGGAGAAGCAGTTCGACCAAATCACCTTATTTGAGCGTCGAAACACGCTTGGCGGAATCTGGGTCTACGATAAAGACCCCATCAAAACCCCCAATCATTTGATCAAGGTGGGTGCCCCTAGCCTATCCATAGACCCACCTCTTGAGAACCCATTCAAGAAGTCTAAGTTGCCCGAACGGAGAGCCCGGATTCTGCCTTCTCATCAACAACGGTTCGAGCAAACCCCGGCATACGAGAAGATGAACACCAATATCATTGAGAATATGATGACTTTCAGCGACAAGAAGCAATGGGCCCCGAACCAGTCCAACAAGTATGTGGACCGGGCAGTGGTGCAGGAATATATCCATGATTATATCCAGAAAAACGCCCACCTTGATAATGTCACAATTGAATTAAATACTACTGTGGAACACGTTGAGCGGATTCCTAGGCCAAATTCCCACACCTACTACTTCACTGTGACGCTTCGCCAGACGCTGCCGGGCAGCGAGGATCTCTGGTACCAGGAGGACTTTGATAGTGTGATTGTCAATGTGGGCCACTACCATATTCCGTACATCCCCAAGGTGCCAGGTTCAGATGTGGTCCAGACAAAGTACCCGGACCGAATTGAACATGCCAAGTTCTTCAGGACTGGTGAAAAGTACAAGGATAAGGTGGTGGTGGTGGTAGGTTCCAGATCCCTGGGCGCAGATATCACCAAGTACGCGGCGGACTTTGCCACCAAGGTGTACCAGCTGATCCGGACAGTGGGCCAGATCAGGAAAGCCGTGAAAGCTCCAAATCTCGAGAAGAAACCTGTCATTCAACGGTACGAGGAAATCGCAGACGGGGGCTTCAAGGTGGTGTTCCAGGATGGCTCGGAGGTGGTCAACCCCGACTACGTGGTATATGCTACCGGGTACCAGTTCCTGTTCCCCTTTCTCGTGGACCATTTGGGCGATATCACCAAAGAAGGCCGCATTGTACCGGATCTCTACCAGCACACGTTCTTGACCCGCGAACCACTTCTCCCCTTCATTGGCGTGCCTACAGATGCCATCTCGTTCCGTGCGTTCGAGTACCAGGCCATATGGGTAGCACGGTTCTTGGCAGGCCGGGTGGAGCTTCCACCTTTGGAGACCCAGAAAAAGTGGCTCCAGGACCGTTATGACTTGTACAAGGATACAAGAGCTTACCATACGATTGGAGCCACGGATGCTCGCGATTATATGCTTGGGTTGGTGGAGCTTGGAAAACCAAGAAAGGGAGCACCCACTGGCCATGGAAGGGAGTTTCCTGTTATTACCGAAGAAGAGGTGGAGGAGTATGTGGCATCAGCCATTCAATTGGCCAAGACTTGGTCCAATTAGATTAAGTGGACAATTAATGTGTTTAAGAAGGGAGGTTTATGCACTTTTTTCGGCCCCGGTCCTAAGTTATAGATAATTAATGATTCATACAGTTCCACAGTTCATAGCTTTATACCGTTCATTGTGTCAAACAGTTCACACTTATCCAGTACATATTTCGTACTATTCATTCTATAGATAGTAGTAATATGATCTACAGTTTGTTAGTGCTAAACTGTCATAGTCTTTACTCGTTATTTATTCATACCAGTCCTATTGCTCACGCCTACTAACTATACTCACTTCCAGTACTCTTTCCTGGTACTTATACTTACAGTGCATACAATTTATAATTCCTACCCACTCTTCACTCAGTACTACACTCACTACTCCGTCCCGACTTGTTGTTCATACTCTGATACTCACAAAGACAGGTGTTTCTTACTTAACCACTAGTCTCTTGGTCTCATGATTACCTTCCTTTTACCACACCATAGTACACCAGTACCATTCTAACAACTACTGACTACCAATACTACTGTCTGATACACTGTAACACTGCTATAAGTAGACCTAGCCACTATGATTTAACCAGTCACCTTTATACTCCTTTAGTAATTTATAACTGGTCATACTTCTTATTCGTATGCTCTAGTAGTAGTCACTCGTGGTGATATCTCCATACTATAATACTCTGTTCTATATGCCCTAATTGCTTTGGGGTTTGTCTCATGCTCTGATCCGTACTCTTTGTTGTACTCACCTTTCATGGTGTGCCTCATAATTCTACTCATTCTAGGTTTCTGACTCACTCACTTCCATACTTTCTATACTCCTTCATACTCCTTCAAACTCGTACTTACTAAAGTCCAAGTCAGTTACTCCAAGTCAGCTTCAGACCCACAGATAAGATCTGTCCTATTCTTTCATACTCACTGTTGATAGTCTAATCTATACTCTATGTCATATCCTGTTCAAGGCCACTCTTCATACTCCTTCACTCGTTCACATCCGGTACACACTCTATTCACATTCTGCCTTTCACAATTTTTCCAATCTATTCTCATTGTCACAGTGTATTCACATTCTGTCATACTCTCATAAAAAACCAACCTATACCAACCTATACCAAACTATGACTCACTCGCACTCACTGTCTCGTATTACTATGTATAACTGTACAGCTCACCAGAGAGCCAACCTAGGCCTTTCAAATTTACATCTAGAGCTAGTTCTAGAGCTAGACCTGAAGTAGACCTGAAGTAGGACCTTTTCAAGTCAACAACTAAAACTAGAGCTGGCATGACCTAGCCTAATCAAGCTAGTCTCCTACTGCATCTTCTTCAAAGGCTCAACCACAAGCTTGTCAAAGGTGAACATCTGCGAGATGGTGGTTTGTCTGTTCAACAAGGCTAGCTGGTCGATGGCCTGGTTGTAGAGCGTGGTGATGTGCTCCAGGTCACTGATGTTCTTGTTCTGCTTGAACGAGTCGTGCACCTTTCTGAGCGAATACTCTCTGAAGTTGTAGTTGTCGAACTTGCGAGCCGTGGCCAAGAGGTTTCTGTACACGCCGAGGATCTGCTTGGTGCTGGGACTCATGGTGGGGAAGTGGTGGGGAGGAAGTGGCGAGAGGATGGCGTGCGCTATGAGTCTACGCTGAGCGAGCGCGCACTCACTGTGGGTGCGAAAGAGAGAGTAATGGGTATGGAGTGTATAATAGAGACTAGAGATATTAGGTAATTAGTAGAGAGCGTACAGTAGTGAGAGGGAGGAAAGGACGAAGAGTGTAGAGTAGAGCATAGAGTAGAGAGAGATAGAGGGAGAGAGGAAGGGAGGGAGAGAGGGGCTTTCTGGTGTGAGCCCAGGGCCATTCTGTATGGTAGTATATTCCTCACTTGTTCAGATATTCACTCACTCTTGTTCACTTTTTTAGACCCTCTTCAAACTCACCTTATTTCGCCTCAGAAAGCTGTTTGCCTAGGCGTTTTCGTCCGCCTCCACCTTGGCGAGATACTCCTCCAAGTCTTGTTGCGACATCTTCTTGGTCTTGTTCTTGGACTTCTTGGTGCTGGCATCGGCCATCATCTCCTCAAAGATCCGTGCGTCCTCGTCTTCCTCCTTGGACCGCTTCGTGGCAAGGAGCTCCTTTCCAATAAACACCACGGCCTCGGCCCGCGATACTCGTTCCTTCTTGCTTAACGCCTTGTCGTTGAGAAGCTTATGTGTGACCTTGGCCAAAACCCCATTGACTTCGAACTGAGTCGATGCCCATGCCGTGGCAAGGAACTTGCCTGTAATCACTCTCTCGGCCTCCATCTGCTGGTGCCTGTCCTGTTCCGTAAGCTCAGCACCGTTTTGTTCAAGAGCAGCTTGCTGCTTCAACATCTCTTCTGCAGAAGCTTGGGCATCAATGGCACTCTTTAAAATCAGAAACCCTCCCTTGACACGCTCGCTCTTGGACTTCACGCTGGTGTAGAGTTTGGAAACGCCAAAGGTCTTGGCGGCCAGGATCGTGGCATTTCCCTGGGTCACGTAGATCTTTCCAATCAAGTGCAAGAGCTGAATACCGAAAGACTCGATCTTCAAGTCCTCCAACTCCACCTGGAGCTTGGACTTATACTGGTTCAAGGCCTCGGGAGTCTTACAGCTCTGGTAGCTCTCGATACGGCGGAGCAAGTTGATCACCAACTTATCCACACGCTCCTGCTTGGCCTGCTTGGACTTCTCCTGCATTTCAGCGAGCTTTTGTCTTCTCTCCTTGGTGAGCTTAGCATGTTTCTTCTTAGCATTCAACTCGTTCTGGAGGTCAGTATATCTTGTTTCGGAATTACCCTCCCCAACCTGCACAGACGAGTCGCTCTTGGAGCCTCCGGCTGTAGCCACCAGATGATTTTCGGAGTTGTTTTTGGTGGCGAGTTCTGTAGGAAGCAGGGGCTTTTCCGGATCGTCGTCGGTCTCGCCCAAAACCTCGGCTGTTTCCGTGATATCCGAGAAAAGGGACAACTCCCCGAACCAGTCAATGAAACTATCGCCGCCAAAAATCATCTTGAAGAAATCTTGAGGATCAATATCGGCCTGGGCATCGGGCCCGTTCCGCTCCTTCATGCCCTGTACTCCAAGCTCATCGTATACGGCTCTAAGTTCGGCGTTGGATAAGATACCGTAGGCTTCGCCGAGCTCCTGGAACTTGGCAGCAGCCTCGGGATCGTTGCCGTTCTTGTCCGGGTGGAGCTGGATGGCTTTTTTTCGGTAGGCTTTCTTCAACTCCACCTCCGAAGCCTCTACATGGACACCTAGGATTTCATAGTACGTCGTGTCCTTGACCATTGCGGCTGAGCTTTGTGGTAGACGGGACTTAAGGCTGAGGCCATTGTGCAATATGGAGGTCGTGCGCGGCCCGCGAAGTCCACCGAAGTTATCAACAATACGAAGACATACTTCTACTACTACTAGTACTACTACTTCTACTAGTACTACTACTTCTACTACTACTAGTACTACTACTTCTACTAGTACTACTACTTCTACTACTACTAGTACTACTACTTCTACTAGTACTACTACTTCTACTACTACTAGTACTACTACTTCTACTAGTACTACTACTTCTACTACTACTAGTACTACTACTTCTACTAGTACTACTACTTCTACTACTACTAGTACTACTACTTCTACTAGTACTACTACTTCTACTACTACTAGTACTACTACTTCTACTAGTACTACTACTTCTACTACTACTAGTACTACTACTTCTACTAGTACTACTACTTCTACTACTACTAGTACTACTACTTCTACTAGTACTACTACTTCTACTACTACTAGTACTACTACTTCTACTAGTACTACTACTTCTACTACTACTAGTACTACTACTTCTACTAGTACTACTACTTCTACTACTACTAGTACTACTACTTCTACTAGTACTACTACTTCTACTACTACTAGTACTACTACTTCTACTAGTACTACTACTTCTACTACTACTAGTACTACTACTTCTACTAGTACTACTACTTCTACTACTACTAGTACTACTACTTCTACTAGTACTACTACTTCTACTACATGAGAATACGTACTAATAAAGAGTATATACAAGGATTTGTTGATAATGTATTGTTAGTATACTATTGTAGGTATGTATATTGTGGGTGTACTAATTACTGTTTACTAGTAATGAGCGTGATGGGTGCGATGATGAATTACATAGTGGTGAGGAATGCGTAGAGAATGGTGAGGTGAGTGGGGACTGGGTTTAGTGTGCGCGTGCTACTCCAACTCTTGATATGAGGCTCAGTCTCAGTCTCAGTCTCACTATGAATCGCGGTCGATCGCCCAATGGTATCGTAGATCGTGCAGTCGCACCAGCCGTGAGGGACTGAGGTACAGGCAGTCCAGGGAGCTACTATGGACTACCATGTACTAGTATGAGTTCCATGGGTACTACTAAGGTATGGTTACTAGGGTATGTGCACTAGGGTATGGTTACTAAGGTATGTGTACTAAGGCATGTGTACTAAGGCATGTGTACTAAGGTATGTGTACTAAGGTCTATGTGTAAGGTTGGGCTTGTGGGTGTGACCAGAGCTAATTGGGCTAAAGATAGAACAGCAATACTGCAACCTAACAGCATAAGACGAAGTACTGCTAAACCTTGAAGATCAAGTGTAGACTGGAATAAGTTCAGAGAAAAAGAAGTATAGAGGACTGGGAATGTTTAGTATAGAGGGACACTGCAAGCCCAAGAACTACTTGAATTAAGAATTGTTTGGATCAACTAAGAATTGTTTGGATCGATTAAGAACTACTTGAATCGATTAAGAACTACTTGAATCAACTAAGGATTGTTTGAATCGACTAAAAACTACTTGAATCAACTAAGAATTGTTTGAATCGACTGAAATCGGTTGGTTGGGGACTAACTTAGCATTCGTGAAGATCTTACGAAATTACCTGAAACATCTTAGACTCCAAGATTCAACACGTCCAATTTCGTCCTTCAATATCAATCAATTCCGGCCCCTCCGGATGAACTGCTCACAAATGACTTCTGCTCTTTATACACATCAAGAACAACATGAAGTAGAGTATGGACATACTATATACCTGTGGATATAGAGCATAGGTTAAACATAATAAGAACCAGACTTGGGGTTACTACAATCAAGACACCACTACAGGACTTGATACTGCCGAAAACCACATCTGACGGCCAGAAACTACCAACACTGATATGGCCAAGTACTACAGGACTTTACTTATTGCAACATCAAGACTAAGAACTACTACAACTACAACACGACTACAAAACTTCGGAACCCAGGAATAAGTACTACTGTAGAACCAGTAGGACTAGATCGAGATACAAGACTAACCATTACTTGAAGAATAAGAATACACATACTACACTGTGACATTGAACAGAACTTGAAAAGACTAAGAATACTGGCACAAGAAACAAGACAAGTACACCAGAACAAGACAAGTACACCAGAACAAGATGTTGAATGTGGAGCTCAAAGGTGATGAGTATCTTCACATGGTGAAAGAATCAAGTCCTGTAATGATCCCTGGAGTTATAAGCTGGTCTCAGGATATAGAGATAGGGTTCTCTTATCATTGCCTCACTTATCCTCCCTTTCAGAACCAACACAGGTTATTGTTTAGAAGTCAGTGTAGTACCATAATGGTGCATTATATAGTATAGTGCTACAATTGAGTGCAGAGCAGTGTATAGTGAGTGATTGTAATGAAGTGTAGTAGAGAGTAGAGCCAGTGTAGAGCAAAAGTGCACTTGTTAGATTCCGGTTTCGTCAGGTACTCTGTTTACTATGTTCATTCGCCGATGATTCCTCCAAGGGAGAAACCTGAGGTGCTTAAATACTTTTAAAGAAAAAGGGCGTGTGACTTAGCACGAGAACATTAGCACTGAACGCCGTCCCAATATCGTGAGATCGTGAGATTTTGGACCTT
Source organism: Metschnikowia sp. 13-106.1 (assembly GCA_002374735.1). Lineage (NCBI taxonomy): Eukaryota > Fungi > Ascomycota > Pichiomycetes > Serinales > Metschnikowiaceae > Metschnikowia > Metschnikowia sp. 13-106.1. The sequence continues at coordinate 64,411 of NLAL01000033.1, forward strand.
AGTGTCTTGATATGGCTATTGTTAGGATTAGACAGTGAGGGCTTAAATACTTCAATATGTAGGACACTACCTGGTGGATCTAACAGCACTATATTAACTTGTGTAAAATATACTAGAGGAGAATACTAGAAGAGAATACTACAACAGAATATACTAAAGTAGAGTAAAGTAGTAAGTGCACCATGTTAATAGTGTTGGCTAGACTCAGTGTACTGAATTATAGTAAAGTAAGAGTAGTGAGTAGTGAGTAGTGAGTAGTGAGAGTGGAACGATATTGAACATAACCATGACCATAACATTTACTGAGATGGTCAATTCAATCATTGAAACTTTGATAATACAAATAATTCGTAGTTTTCACTTCACATACGTATTATGTGGTATTGGTCAGATCATTGTTACACACCAGACCCTTTTTATACGACCTTCAAGTTAGAATTACCCAGACCACGCTAATAGGTCTTTCCATATCTGGTAAAAGCTACACCTGTACTATCTGGACATGTGAAATCTGGCACTGCACACTATGGTAGAGTGATTCGGTCCTTGATCCTATACAATTGATGTACTCTCTTGGTGGGCATCGTCGTATGGGGGCGCAGGGCTTATAACCCCTTCAACAGTTCCGGCTGCTTCCAAATAAAACCCAATTAAATAAAGTCATCCCAAATACATGTCTTTGAAAAGAAAAAGTCTTATTTCTTCCAGAGGCCTTTTTTGAGTAGTTCTGATACTTGACCCTCACAGTAGAACACCGGCACCTTATCTCAGTCGCATCTCACTCATCTTCGCGAACACTGACCCGTACTACTCCATGAGCAGTCAACAAAATAACAACTGATATTTTCTGTTTTCTTCACCTTTCTTTTCCTCATCTGCCCCCTTATTTTTTTTCTTCTTTTAATATCTATTAGTATTTGTTTCAGAACCTGCATATACCTCTTGTGGAGGGGGTTCCCCGCTATGGAACTCGGAGGAGGTGGAAAAAAAGCGGAAGAAAACAAATCCCGAGCTCCGAGCCCCGAGCCCCGAGCCCCGAAGTGACGTGCATTAGACATTGATATAAAACACCGCACGTCTGCGCAATCCCCAAGCTATCATTATTAATCTGAACACAACTAAAAGTCATCAGAACTGGTCCATGGTCAACCACTTAAAGACTTAAACACTTCTGAAACTGATTGATCAGACTTGAAACACTTCTGAAACTGATCTGAAGCAGACCTGGCAGACCTGAACATCCAACCCACCCATCATTGAAAGGATACCCTCCATAATCTGCACCCAGTGTCTAGTGCACAAATAGCTATCCCATACTATTCATAATATCCATAGTATCGACACCATTCAATCAATACTCTTCTATTTGATATTCTGCTATTGATACTTTGATGTTGATATTCTTCTATTTGAGATTCTGCTGTTGATATTCTGCTGTTGATATTCTGCTGTTGATATTCTGCTATTGATATTCTGCTATTGATATCGTGACGCTTGGAATTTCTGCTATCCTATCATTCTTTAATAGTACTGGTGTCGTGTGATCTAGTGTTCTAGATAGTGGTCGGAGTTTTTTTATGGATTCCGCTATATCCAGCCCAGCGGCGCGCACGTCTCTACTGCTGCTGCTGCAAAATGCAACCTCGCACTGCTATAGTGTAGAGGGCCCTAAAAGCCCCACACACCTCTCAAAAGAACCATCAAAAGAACTTTCTGAATACGCTTCTATAAAGGAAGGTCTTTCCACAAAAGAAAATGGAAATATAGAAGATCTTGAAAACATAGAAGATCTTGAACAAAAAGACAAAAATATAAAAGGACTGCTTGAGGATAAACTTGGGGTGGCACATGAAAACCTCTTGCCGCTAAAAACACTCGTGGCTTGTCTTCTTGCGTGTGGCTTATGCTTGTTCTGTGCATTCTGCGACCAGACTGGAGTCACGGTAGCACTTCCACAGATCTCGGGAGACTTGAAGGCGCAAAATTCGATTAATTGGGCAGGCACGTCTTCGTTATTGGCCAACACCGTGTGCCAGGTGATTTTCGGTCGTTTTGCCGATATTTTCGGCCGGAAGCAGATGCTCATCTTTAGCCTTGCGCTCCTAACCGTGTCCAACCTTCTCTGTGGTTTTGCTACCGTTGGCCCCGAATTCTATGTGTTTAGGGCTTTGGCAGGAATCGGCTCCGGGGGCATTTCTTCCTTGGCCATGGTTATTGTGAGTGACGTGGTAACTTTAAAGCAGAGGGGGAAATACCAAGGCATTCTCGGAACATTTGTGGGGATGGGCAATGCTTTGGGCCCAATAATCATGGGCTCGTTTGCGGAAAAGTCCACGTGGCGCAACTTCTACCGAGTCTTGCCCCCAATCGTCTTCTTCACTATGTTGGTGGCATACTTTTTCGTGCATACACCAGGGAATAAGAAGTTGGAGTCGGTGTTCACCATGAAGGCCAAGTTAAAGAGTATAGACTACTTGGGGATGTTTTTGGCCACGGCTGCACTAATTCTCCTTCTTATTCCCATCAGTGGCGGAGGCTCCACGTATGCTTGGAATAGTGCCTTGGTCATAGCCATGTTCGTGGTGGGAGGTGTCCTCCTCCTAGCGTTTTTCGTGGTGGAATGTACGATTCCAAAACTCCCCATGATCCCATTGACCATCTTTAAAAACCGCTCATTATCTTTGGTCATGCTTTCGTCGTTCCTTTTCGGAATCGTCTACTACTCCTTCTTGTTCAGTGTGCCGTACTACTTCCAGCTTATCCGAGGAGACTCTCCGATGCGGTCTGCAGTCTTGCTCTTTCCCTTGGTGATTCCTCAGTCTATGATGTCGACGGTGGCCGGCTACCTTATCAGTTTGATAGGCCATTACTTTCCTATTATGGCTGCGGGATTTGCTTTCTGGCTAACCGGACAAGCCATGACCTTAAAGTTCCACCAAAAAACCAGCGACTCGTATATTATTGGAGCCTTGTTTATCATGGGAACGGGAATCGGGTTTATTTTCCAGCCTAGCATGGTAGCAGCGCAGGCCAACTCCAGGAAATCACAACGGGCCGTGGTTATCAGTACCAGAAACGTGATCCGGTCGTTTGGAGGAGCTTTGGGCATCGCCATTTCGTCTCTCATTATTTCCAACTCTATACTCAAGGAACTCGGGAAGAGCTCCAACACGTCACCCTTATCGGTGAGCTACCAGGCCTATTTGAAGGCTCACATCTATACTCTTCCGGATATAAGTCAGCTGGATGCGACGCAGGTGGCCTTTGTCAAACAGATGTACATGAAGGCGTTGAAAAATTACTTCTACTTTACGGTGCCTCTCATAGGCGTTTGTTTTGTTCTCAATTTTTTCATCAAGGACAATGGGTTGCAATGTTTGGACGAGCCGAAGGTTGATGCAGACGTAACTCCAGAGGTCAGTGCACCAGAAAAGGTTTAACTAGGGAAAGAAGAAATCGGAATACTAATATCACCAGTATCCAACCCCACTAGTAGTCTATACTACCACTACTCTCCTGCTCCTAGTACTTAACCTCTTTGAGATTCCTTGAGTTTTTTGTAATGTTTTATGGCTTCACAGCTTACTGTTAAAAATGTCAGTCCAGCTAAAGCAGTATGGAGTACTCAATACTATAGTTCTTCCATGACATAGATTTGACCGGAAACGCTAGAAAAAATAGATTATTGTGCTTTACGTTCATGGATTGATGACCTAGTTTCTGATCCAATTACTGTTTTTCTGGACAAATATATACACATAATACCTTATAAACAGTAATTGTAATGGTAATGCTACTGTACAATTACCAAGTACATCAGTATACTACTAATGTTATGTACTTCAGTATATACTAATGTTATGTACTTCAGTATACTACTACTGTTATGTTCTTTAATACACTTATGCGTTATTGATACCATGTTCGCTGATGGCTCCTCAAAGAAAGGAACCAGAGCGGTACAACTAAGAGGAGAAATGTAACATCAAAAACATCTATCAGAACAATAATGAGGGTTGTTCTAGCACCTTCACAAGCCCATCCCGGGATTTCGTAAAACGATGGCCGTGACACGTCGTTTCAAAGACACTTGTTAGAATCAGACCGCCTACTATTCTAGTATCTGAGTAGTGCCCAGCCTATAGTGGATCCAACAGAAGCGAGAATGTGATCATGAGATTGAATACGCCAAACAGAAACAAAAGCCAGTGATTTAGTACAATTGAGGCATTACTTCTTCTTTACAAGTCTGAAATATTATTGAGTCTTTGGATTTGGGTTCAGAGATCTCAACTGAAATTCATGCGACTCAAGTCATTTTGCAGCCATTTCATCGCATGGCCATCACTAAAAACACTGGCTTAATGATCCCACGTATTAGTAGTCAATACTAGTCAATACTAGTCAATACTAATACTAGTCAATATTAGTCAATATTAGTCAATACTAGTCAATACTAATACTAGTCACTACTAGTCAATACTAATACTAGTCAATAATAGCCAAGCAGATCAATAATACTAAGCAGTAGCCAATAAGCGGACACTGATACATTAGAAACTAAGCAGTATCGTTAGATGTCCCATGCAGTATTTGAGCCTACGATCACCGATCGGTTGACAGGCACTAAGACCAGCAACCAATTGACTATGCTGACCCCACTGACAACTATTTAAGTAGTCCGATTCCTCTCATCAAATATAGTAACCACTATGTATCGAGTGTGCTACCAATATTAAATAGTGCACCGTAGTAGTAGTACTAGTAGCAGTACTAGTAGTATTACTAGTAGCAGTACTAGTAGCAGTACTAGTAGCAGTACTAGTACTAGTAATGGTAGTAGTAGTTCGTAGTAGGAAGTTCTTGACTATCCATCCACTAGCTCTTCTTATACTCATAAAAAGAGGAAAAGTGTTAGTATCATAGATGGATTTCATAGATGGATGGTAGATGGTGTAATGGGTAGATGTACATACATGAATACATTGGCTCAATACATCAACGTAGAAGTCTTATATAGTAGATTCAAGGCTTCGTTGAGAGAGAGCTCACCACGAGCTCTAAGCCAGCAGTACGATAAGTCGTTCCGGGACTTCAATACCAAGGTTGCACCAGCCTTTTTGAATCTTCTGCATTTCTGGGGCATTGGCGAGTGGACCCATGAACAGCGCAGAAAAATCAAGGACAAGATCGCTCGCACCTGGGTCAGTGGAGGAATCAAATGACCTATTCAGGGTACCCAAAGAGGTACCGGTGGGGTACAAGCTTTCCTTGAGGTCTTGAGTAAAAGTAACTGGAGGAAACTGTTAGTAATGATTAGTGATATGTGGTGTGTAGTTATAGTATGTAGTTGTAGTATGTAGTGTTTAGTTGTGAAAGAGTGTTGTTAGATGAATAATCAGGTACGTTGATGCTGACTTCCCTCATTGTAGTCTACTATTTGGTGTACGAGTGTATGAAAATCTACCATTGTACTCGTTGTTACTCAATGGTAGTAGTCAATGTTACGACTTCATAATTAGAGGTCCAGTTAGTGGTCAATATTACTAAAAAAACCTTAGTAGTCCAGAACTAACACTCGATATTATTAGTCCAAACAGTCAAAGGCCATTATTAACAGCCTGAGTAGTCATAAGTAGAGGTATTCATACTCCACATTAGTAGTCCTACTACTTATGGTTACCGTTTACTAAGGCGTCAACTAACCTAGAACAACCCCAAGTTTACGGCGAAATCGTAGACGTTCTTCAACTTGGGCTTCATCTTGTCTTGCATATTGACGCTCTTGATATAGTCCTCCGCATGGTGCTTGGCCTCCTGGAACTTCTCCTCCATGACATCAATGGTGTCCTTGTTCTTGTACAACAAAGACGAAGCGGCCTTCATGATGGGGTTCTCTCCTCCGGCCGTGGGGTCAAAGTACATGGGCTGCGCATAACCACGCCCACTATCCTCCAGCTCCATGTTCACACGCTGGTACACGAACTTGGCCAACGACCACACCTTGGCCGTGTCCTTGACCAAAAACGTCTCCGCACCCCGGATGTACATCCCCAACACAAGCACCACGGCCAAGTAGAACACGCACATCTTCACAAGGAACTTCAAGAACCGCCACCAGAACTTGACGATGCGCACGTAGCTGCGCCAGACCATATACGCGAGCATCACGCCCTCCACCACGCGCGTTGCGTTGGGGAAATGCTGCGAGCCCCACTGGAGGGCCCCAATGAAATGGGTCACCAAAAACGCCGCCCACGTGACCATGTGTTGAACCCCCACAAGCAACATTGTGTGGATACTAGTTGAAGACATGGTCAAGTTAGTAGTACTTAGTGTTGGCGATAGTAGTTAGTGTTGGTGTTGGTGTTGGTATTTGTTTTGGGTTGGTGTTGTTGTTAGTAGTTAGTAGTTAGTAGTTAGTGTTGGTGTTGGTGTTAGTAGTAGAAGTAGTTGGTAGTAGTCAGTAGTATTGCAGCGCTGTAGTGAGTGCGGTGAGGTGTAGTCTAGTGTGACTGAAGGAGTATTAATGTTTCGACACGTTTCAGACACGTTTCGGATTTTGAAGGTTTGGTTCAGACACGTTTCAGAATTTGAAGGTTTGGTTCAGGCACGTTTTAGAAATTTAGAGATAGCGACGTTTCAATCCGTTTGTTTACGCCAAACTTTATACTGCATTGTTTAGAGATTCAGCATCAGATGATCCCAGCACAACCCCAAAATGGACGTGGGGCTCTTAACTACCCGGAAACTGACCCGGAAAAAGTATACAATATCATTTACATACAGAATCGGGAAAATATTCAAGGAAAAAGCGATTTTGGGGGTATGTATTGGGGGGTAGTGCTAGGGCTGTAAATATGGAAGGGTTACCCGGAGGGAGTGCGAGGTATATAAAGCGAGCATCGCCCTCATCCCACTTTTTTCCCCATCAAAAGTTGCCGCCGAAATCACCACTTATTGATCGTATATACGTGTGTGGCCAGGCCTCTGGAGGGCGTCGCTCGGCACTCGTGCCGAAAGCTTTCACTCTTGGCCTCGCCTATTAAGTTAGGGAGGCCGTTCATGGGGGTGATTGTCAGACATCTTCCAGAGACCGGGGCACGTGCAATGTATTTTCGGTTGCGTGGTTTTGGTTAGATCAAGGTGGTTATCTAGTATACTCATGAGGTTAGAAACTCGTGCGTTTCCCGTTACATCACGACATTCCTTAGACTGGCCGGTCCCCTGGACCTAGCATTCAGTGAAATATTGCCTGACTTGTGTAGAATGATAGTAGACTCGACTTTGAACCACAGTATTTGAGGATGCTGTAACAAAGCAGTGTAAGCAATCATCAAAGCCAATGTAACAGGAAATCCGAACTATGAACTGGTTACAGATCAGACGTTATAGGTCTAGAGACTCGGTTATATACCAAATGGAGTATCTTTCTTCCTTATAGCAATGTATTTACACATAAGTAAAGCATCATATTATGGAAGTTATAAATCACCAAGGGTATGAGTTTGAACAACACGACTATAGTATTAGACCCTTAGAATGAGAGCATACTATTGGACCTTGTGACTGTAGTTAGGACCTTCCAAATGTAGTCTAAACCTTCCAACCGTAGTTTAGACTGAATAGACTAGTAGATTGATGTATTAACTCTTAAAATCATAGCAAACATACTAGTAGATTACTGGATGATACTGTTAGACTGAGGTCTTCCACTGAAACTGAGACTATCATAAAATGAGGCATAGATTTCTACACTGTATTAAACTGAGGCATGGACTTTTAGACTGCTGTATTAGGCTTTTAAACCAATACACTATTACACTCTTAGAATGATACAGACCATGACTATTAGATTATCGACTGTAGTATTAGACTGTAGTATTAGACTGTAGTATTAGACTGTAGTATTAGACTGGATAGACTGAATAGACTGAATAGATTGAATAGATTGAATAGACATGACTCTCGAAATAATAGCTGACTGTTTCTGTAGACTGGTACACACTACACTATTATACTATTATACTATAAGACTGAGTCTTCGCTGAGACTGCTATTCATAGACAGCAAGAACGCGCAGGCTGATGCACCTCCGTACACGCCAATGCGAGCGATCATACCTGATAACACTAGTCTACCACACATCGCCAGTTCTCACCAAACACTCTGCCAACAGAGACACTCCTTGTTTTCCCACTGGTACTACTACATTCTACTAGTACTACTGACTGCTACTACTGATTGGCACTACTGACTGGCACTACTGACTGGCACTACTGACTACTACTTCCTTATTAGTACATCCTCCACCACACTATGTTTCTGAGGAGAAAGCCGCCGCCAGGACAGCTACTCGATGAACTCCTGCATTTGTACAACGAGGTCAGCGAACAGACACTCAAAAACTTGGCGTCCGAGGATAAAGGCTACTTTGCCGAGGCTCTCAGTGGCTGGAAGTCGCTCCATACACTGCTCCTTTATAAGATCGATAGCATAGAGCGAAAAACGACCAAAATGAGTCCCGAGGAGGCTGCAATTATGTCAGATTTGAGGGCCATCCGCGATGAAAACGTGAAACATCTTATACGGCTCCAGCTCCGGTTGGATGAGCAAACACGCAAGTTGAAGAAGGCACAGCTCGACCTCGTGAATTCCACGTCCCAAAATGGTCACATTTCCCAGAATGGGCATGTTCATAGCGGAAATGGCAATGCTAACGGCACCCATGGCCATACTGTGCATGCAATCCACCTGCATAAACTCAGCACGCCGTCTTTACGGTCTCATAACCCATCCAGTCGGTCTTTGGGAAGCAATTCCACCCAGAGACATATGGTCAAGTCACTAAGACAAAGTGCGGCCAGTAACAATTACCAGATGTCCCAGAAAAACCAGGATACCATCAAGGCTGCTGCGTCCAAGTCGTGGGTCAAGCCTGGTGCTTCTACGGCGAAAGCCTATGATGATGAGCTCTTTGGCGACTTTGACCAGACTGAACTTACTACTTCCAATTGGGAGAGACTCAACTCCGTTGGCTCTCATTCGTCTACGGCCACCTCTGACTCGGCCCACTCCGTCAACCTTATAGATTTGGACGACCGGATGGCTGTGCATTCACTTGATGATTCCGAAACCACCCCTGCCCCGAAAAAAGTGCCTCCCCCGGTCCCACCAAAACGTTCTGCTTTGCTTAGGCCTCAAGAGACCTTGCACAAGACGAGATCCTACCAAACTGAGACTCTGCCTACTCCACAGACCTCTCAGACCATGCCTAAACCCTCGCTTCCGCAAGCTTCCAAGTCGACTTCCAATATCAAGGAATCTACGCCTGCTACGAAGAAATACACTTATAATCAGCCCAAACCGATAGACTTGTCACGGATCATGCAAAAAAGTGGGTCTAAAACGGGTCAGGCGGCGAAAAAAACGGGTGTTGTACGTGCTCTGGGTCCAAATCTGGTCTCTCTGCGTCCAAGACCCGAAAAAACTGTTTCTGGGAAAACTCCTCAGTTAAAACAGGTGAAGAAGTCAAACATCACTTATAATTACAAGACTGTGCCGAAGCCAGGATCTAAAACGACGTCAACCGCGGCCAAAAAACCAGTCCAAACTGCGTCTGCAAAATCAACACAAGCTTCATCTCCACCTTCGGCAAAATCGCCATATTTGAATATCATTGATGATTACGATAGTGAGGAGCCCGAGGATTCTGAACCCTTGGAATCCGCTTCCACCAATGCCTCTGATATGTCTCCTGAAGAACAAGCAGCGCTCATCAAGTCTATAAAAGGTATAGACGAGCTATCGGCAATACAGATTCTAAACGATATAGTGGTGCGAGGAGACGAAGTGTATTGGGATGATATCGTGGGTCTAGAGAGCGCCAAGAACTCTTTGAAGGAAGCTGTGGTGTATCCTTTCTTACGGCCGGACCTCTTCCGTGGCTTACGAGAACCCACACGAGGAATGCTTCTTTTTGGGCCCCCTGGAACGGGAAAAACCATGCTTGCCAGAGCAGTGGCCACGGAGTCCAAGTCTACATTCTTTTCCATTAGTTCATCGTCCTTGACGTCGAAGTACCTTGGAGAAAGTGAAAAGCTTGTGAAAGCACTTTTTTTGCTTGCCAAGAAACTCAGTCCCTCCATTGTGTTTATTGATGAAATCGACTCGTTGTTGGGCACCAGAAACGAAGGAGAAGTGGAGAGTATGCGGCGCATCAAAAACGAGTTTCTCGTCCAATGGTCCGAACTCTCATCAGCTGCTGCAGGCCGGGACTCTACCGATGGTGATGTCAGCAGGGTGTTAATCTTGGGAGCCACCAACTTGCCCTGGGGAATCGACGAGGCAGCACGGCGAAGATTCGCCAAACGTGTGTACATTCCGTTACCCGAAAAAGAAACCCGCAAATTGCAGATCTCCAAGCTTCTAGCGTACCAGAAACACACGATCTCGGAGGAGCAGTTCGAGACGCTCATGGACTTGACCACGGGATTCAGTGGCAGTGACATCACGCTCCTCGCCAAGGACAGTGCCATGGGCCCATTGCGGTCTTTGGGCGATAAGCTCTTGAGCACGCCCACGGAGGAGATCCGCCCGATTCAGCTCGAGGACTTTATCGAGAGTTTAAAGTACATTCGTCCATCGGTTTCTACAGAGGGCTTGATTGAGTACGAAAAATGGTCCGAGAAGTTCGGTTCCTCTGGTGCATAACCAGAACAGACTGATTGACTGGCGAGATAGGAGAGGACGCACTAACTGGGCAGAAATAAATAGCCTAGACTACTGGAGTGCTACAGTGCTACAGTACTAATTTAATAGTAAAGTTAATGGACTATACTTCATTAACTTCATGCCTTTACATCCACTATCCTTCATTTCTATGACCCTATTTGAATGTCTTCTATTTCTTTGACCCTATGTCTATGTCTTCAGATGCTAGGCTATACCAGACCAATCGTGTATAATAGGCAATAGTAGAATTTATTAGGTTTATTAGTCCGCTTACATATAAATAAGAGTAGTAGGGCTATGCTGATGACTTTTAGACCTTTATATGGCTACTTATACTTTGGGCGTACACTATGTAGAGACTATATACTTTGATACACCACTACACTATGTCCCCACTCTTTATTATTAAGGTAGTCAGTGTACTTAGAAGTAAATGAAATAAATGAGAATTTAAAGGGGTGCCAGTTTCTTTGCTCATTTAATCTGTAGTTAATTTACAACCCATACACTTTACACTGATAGACTTGTTTCCGATTAGCTTTATATCACTTTACACTATCATACACCATATACACTACATTATCAGCGATGGAAACTAACATTAGTTGATGACAAGCACTGACATGTATATCATACCTTATTTTCAATCTCAGGGTATCTATGTATCAGGGTATTAGAGCAACTATGAGCTACAACTATTAACTCCTAGACTACTTTTTAACTCAGACTACTTTTTAACTCAGGCTACTTTTTAACTCAGATTACTTTTTAACTCAGACTACTTTTTAACTCAGACTACTTTTTAACCCATAGACTACTTCTTGAGTTGAAGTCTACTTCTTGAGTTAAAGACTAATTACACATAGCTTTATAGAAGTACATACATAGTGTTGGATTCCACTTGTTACATCAGGTACTCTGTTTATTATCTTTGGTCGATAGTTCGCCAGAGGAACGAATTGGCTACTTAAGTAGCTGACAGGAGTCACCTAGTCAACCGGTTGTTCCTAGGTGCAAGGGATGAACTCCACATTCATTCTGGTACCTCTGGCTTCATTCCTATCTCTGGCTTTATTCCTATCTCTGGTTTCATTCTGTCTCTGGTTTCATTCTATCTTGGGTTTCATTCTATTCTGGGTTTATCTCATTCTCTCCTGGTACCTCACACAACGATGGTAGAGAAATAGCAAAATGGAATGGCCATTGTTAGCATTAGATAGCTTAGGCTAAAAATAACTCAATGCGTGGAGATCCACCTATGTTGGATCTAACACTCACTGCATATAGCGGACTTCAACTTATAGACTTATAGACTTAGAGCTACTCTAGAGCGGTGGAATACTACTCAGCTTAAGTTCTGCTTCTCTTGTACTACCAAGATTAGACCCGGATGAAAATGCGCTGGCTAGAATTTTTGTGAGTCCATTAGATGTGCTCAAGCGAAAAGTAAAACCATTTACAAAAATGTTAGTCTTAAGAATAAAGAGTGATCTACTTCCTAAATTCCGTAGAAGAGGCCTTAATTGAGAGAAACTTTTAAGATTCTTTTTTGTACACACTAACCCCTAAACCTAGAAAAAGGAAAGTAACAGTACGGAGGCCTTTTAGCTTCCCTCTCTTCTACATTTTTCAACTCATCAATGGAGGTACGTGGCAGCAATCCATAATCTCTGCGTTTGTTTAAGGCAATCTCAAGCCCTAAAGAAGTTTGTTCGTCATCTTATTTTGGCACTAGTTTTATTTCTTTTCTCCTCATCTGAGGCTTGAACCCTACTCAAAGCTTCATCAGACAAGAAGTAGATATCGATTGGGGAACAGACCAAGCGTACGGCAGAACGGGTCCTTAGTCATAATGCATCCACTAATTTTAAAGCGAAAATGCTATTTGCAGAAGTACAGTTGGAAATCCAGAATCCTGGAGTTAGCATCCAACTGTATGAGTGTATTCTTTTTGCCCAAGACCAAAAAATCTTCATGTATACCAAGTACTTTCTTAGTTTGGCCTTCTCCAGTAGAGATGATGACCTCATTAAAAGTGAACTTGGGTACATCAAAGTAAACTTTTCTGAAAAACAAAATATTCACCCACGTTAGTAATTGGTTACAAGGTGTCATTGATGTTTGCATAAAAGCTTCCAGAGTATGCCGCAGTCGTAGCGAGCAAGGTGGGGATTCAGATAAATGTTTTCATGATGATTGCATGAAGTAGGCGGAAATGGCTCTTTTATAGGGTGACCAATTGACAACAGGGGGGAATTGACTTTCAACCCCACAAAATAGTCCCATTGTTTCTGGGAAAAATGCATATTCTTGTAACAAACGTGTATTGATTATTACTTCTTTAGAGACTGGAAACTGACTCTCAGAGGTGTTGCATTATCCCCCTTGCTTGAGCATTACTACTTCCATAAGCCTGATAAAATCATGAACCCAAATCTGTGTATTCCCCAAACCATAAAGCCAGGGTTTCACCAGCTTTCCTGAGTTTTTAATTAATAGCTCCTTCTTCTTAGTAAGCCCAATAATTGTGCAGAGAAAAATAAAATTCATCGACTTTCATTAGACTTTATTGTTATACAGTGTTCCAAATGTTTTGGACGTACTTAACACTCCGCAATTCTTAGATATATTACAAAAAAACCAGACGTAGTCATAAACAGTCAATTTCTATATTTGAATGCGATAACCAGTAGTAACGGTCGGGGAAGTCTTGCTGGTCTGTGTTGAGGACGAAAAGTAGGTTCTCCCACTAGAGTCGTCTTGGGAAGGTTCAAACAACTCTATACAAGATTTTTTCCATGATACGAATGACCAGTGCAGCAGGTCAGCTTGGAAATTGGGGGTTCGCATTATTCAAATGCTAGTACTAAGATATTTAATTTAACGACAAACAAGGCTCTGCTACATCCGTAGAAGTGAGCTTGATGTCTGGACTCTACTTGTCTGTGTTGAACTTGCAGGAAATCTGTACTTGCTTGGATCACGTGCCCATGGCACATGATTAAGTGGGGCAAGTTCATGGTCGTGTAGTGGGGCAAGCAAGGGTTGAATTAACATTTGCTTCATGTGCAGAGGAGCACATTTCTAATACTGCTCGAGAAGGTGTCTACCACAGCCTAGGACAGGAGTGGACGAACCCTGCATCTTGGATCACACAGCAACCAAAATCCTGGATACATAAGGACGGCGTAACCCAGTGTTGTGATGGGCATTGATAAAGGTGTCAATCACGTGAACCCTAGTTTATATATCATAGGAATGAGTTCCGTGTCTTACTTAAAGAAGTTGTTAGACAACGGACGCACCCGCATTCCTGTATACACGAGTGTAAAGGCTCGACAGTTTAGCAACATATAAATACTGCATATTACGCAGATACTCGTTACTGCACGGACTCAAAAAATTACAGGATCTCAATATAGTGCTGTATTGCGTAGCTGCGCTGATGGTTAACGTATCTAATGAATGCTCCGCTTACATCTCACCAAAACCACTCACAATCGACTTAGAGAACCCTCCCTCCTTGACGGCCAAGTCGTAGTAGCCGTAGATAGTGGTGACACTCAACAAGATGGAAGTACCGCTGCCCAACGTTCCGATCATGTCACTGCACACCGACAAGGCTCCGATGGCCACACCTCCCAAGGCAGCGGCCGTTGGGATGATCTTCTTCAACTCCTTGTAGGCACTAGTGCTTCTGTATCCGGCAATGACCAAACCTTGCTCCTTGAACTGCTTGGCCACGTCTCTTGGCGAAGTACCACTGATTTCGATCCATGTGGTGGAGAAGACTGCACACGAGCCCAACACGAACGTGATGTACACCAACGTTCTAATTGGATCCACCAAGGCATCTGTGAGCGACGATGGTGGCTGGATGTAGTATGACAAGCCGCTGACGGCATACAATTGGGAGGAACCGCCTCTGGTAGCCCAAGAACCAAGAATCTTCACAAACAAGTTGTTAGGCCACTTCATGAAGAGCATTTGCGAGATGAGGAACACGTTGGACGACAAGGCCGATTGCAACATGATAGGAGTATTGGAGGTGTAGAACAACTTGATGGGGTATAACATGTAAGGGCCTCTTTGTCTGACGGAAGAGATTGGAAGGTCGACTCTGACGCCCTGCAAGTAAACCACGGCAAAGAACACGAGCACCGTGGAGAACACCTGGAGCATGTTGGGCAAGTTTTGTCTGTAGAAGGCCTCAAGAAGAGCTCTCTTTTTGTCCTTTCTGGAGCCCAAAAGGTGGAACATGGCAACAACGGCACCATCGAACTCGGCACCCTTACCGGAAGCGGAGGTGGTGGGGGCAAAAGCCTTCCACATCACCTGCTCACACACATTGGTGGCGGTGAACAAAGAAATACCAGAGCCAAGCCCATAGCCCTTCTGCAACAATTCGTCCAACAAAATCACAATGATGCCAGCAAACACCAATTGCAACACCAACAACAAAATGACGCCGGTACCCAAGGACTTAGGTGGGCCGTACATTCCAGTCAACACATAGACAGTGGCCTGACCCACGGACAAGATAATGGCAAAGAGCTTTTGGGCGGTCTGGAATTGCTCCCGGTCCTCCTTCTTGGACATGTCCACGTGGATCAACTTGGTGCCCTGCAACAACTGGAACACCATGGAAGCAGACACAATTGGGGTGATACCAAGCTCCATCAACGTACCCCTATTGGACGCCAACATCATTCTAAGCCAGAGAATCGGGTCCGAGCCATCAGACGACACAATGCCATAGAGCGGGATCTCGGACATGACAAGGAAAATCAACAAGGCCACGCCGGTCCACATGACCCGCTGGTTGAAGGGCACTTTCCGTTCCGGGGCAATGACTTCCGGAACCAACGGCTCGAAGGGCTTAACTAGGTCTAACAAACGAAAACTCATGGTGGGTGCTAGATAAGAAAGTGAGCGCTAGTGTCAACGCTAGTGTGAGGGTGGAGAAAAAACATGAAAAGTGCTGCGTGTGTCGACGTGGCCATATCCCCACGTGACCGTCCCAGATTGCGGCCAAACCCCGGGCAGTGCCAGCACCATGGCTTAGCAAAAAAATATAAGAATAAGAATAATGATAATGATAATAACTAATGAGTAATAAGTAATGAGTATTAGCTAATGAGTAATAAGTAATGATTAATAATAATAAGTCATCTTACGTTTAGGATCTTTTGGAATCTTTCAAGTAAGCTATTTTGACATATACAAAGACATTTTCTATGAGGTGAGGTTTCACTATGGTACTCTTAAACATGATTCATAGTACTGATCCATATCCTTTACCGATAAACAGTAAGCACATCGGTCTACAGAAAAAAAAGGCGATCCATAATAGGAGATTCGAGCCTCAGAGTTGCACTCAATTTTGATGTATTCTTTGAGGAGATCTGACTCTTAGCAAAAAATCCGAAAGCAACTAGAATTAGGATGAGATTTTGAAGTATACCTTCTACTCTCCTGTGCGCTATCGCGCCTTCTACACGACTTTCTTATTATTCCCTTATAAATAGTCACCAGGAATCTTGCGGCCAACTGCTTCCGGTATACGAGCCGTGGCTAATTATTCATGAGATTACTATTTTTGGAAATCTCTTTAAAAGGAGCTACGTCTTAGAAAGGAGTAGTCAGGAGAGTGGGGATGGAGGTAAAAGTAGTAGTTAATTAGGGTCGGGAAAGAAGTGGCGTGGAGAGAGGGTGTATGGTGTATGGTGTATGGTGTATGGTGTATGGTGTATGGTGTATGGTGTATGGTGTATGGTGTATGGTGTATGGTGTATGGTGAGCAGTGAGGGTGGGTGGAATGGTGGGCTACGGTGCCTAGGTGTAGAGTGAGGGTGTAGTGAAGTGTGAATAGGAGAAGAGTAGTGTGAGTAGTGAGTGGTGTAGTGAGTGTGAGAGTGAGTGTATAATGAGGGTGCATTAGCGTAGTAATGTAGTGTTTATGTGAGAAGAGTAATACAGTGTAGTGGGTGTAGAGTAAGAAGGTGAGTGAGAAGGTGAGGGTGTAAGAATGTACAGAAGGTGAGAAGGTGAGAAGGTGAGAAGGTGAGAAGGTGAGAGGGTGAGGGTTGGGTGATGGGAGTGCGGAGTATAGCTTGTGTGCTCAGTACGGATCAGTGCTAAAGTGTTCAGAGGTTTTGGTCAAGTAGAACTACATTGGGCAATACACCAGTAACATCAAGGACATCAAGGACATGAAGGACATGAAGGACATCAAGGACATCAAGGACATCAAGGACATCAATGTGATCGGGTAAGATCAGAATAGGTACATAAGTGAGGTCAAAGGCCTCACCATCGGTATTATGACTTATGGTGGAGCAGTAAGTGGAGTATAAGTAAACTGATGAATTACATAACGTGGTACATCAAGTGGGTAATATATTAATTGGAGGAAGAGGTATAGTCAGTTAGGTTAGTTGGGTTACGTCAGGTCAGGACCAGGTTCAAAGTAGCAGTTTAGCAGTGTACTATTGGATGGGTTGGTGGGTGGGTTGGTGGGTGGATTAGTGGATAGATTAGATGGATTAGTGGATAGATTAGTGGATGGATTAGTGCCACACTGCTTCATGTCTAGTTAGAACTAAGACTAGTTCATTCACTAGGTGACTGAAACTATGACTGGAAACAATTGAAGCACTGTCAGGTGACCACTGTAGCGCAGTATAAACCAGAGCCAAAGCCAGAGGAAAGTTAAGCAGGTAGAGGAAGACGTTGAGTGGATAAGACGTTGGTTAGAAGTAGCCTTGGAATATCATGAGTAGACTATAAGCTTAGATTCTGAACGTTTGGTACCTGAACTTGTACTCATGACGAGTCCTCAGAATGGAATCTGAGCTGCTTATATACGTTGGAGAGAAACGTGGCTTCGAAAACTCTGTAGAACAATAGTGTTGATTTACATTCGCAAGACGATCATTGTACGAAAACGGTGTTTAAAAGGCCATGGTTAGGATCATACGGCGTGGGCTTCATAATGCGTCTATGGGGGGTTGTTGTCCATAATGGATATACTATGTCTTTTGAGAAGTTGTATTAGCTGCTCATAGGTCACTTACTAGTCGTTCAAATAATACAGCTTATGAATCGTTCTAAAAGCCAGTTTATTAATCGTTCTAAAAGCCAGTTTATTAATCGTTCTATAAGCTGGCTTATTAGTCGCTCTATAAGCCAGCTTATATCTAGACACAATAAAAGACATGCACTCTACGCCCACTCTTCTCTCTATGTTGTCCTTTCTAGTGCTTCCACTGCTCATTCTGTATGTACTCTCTCTACTGCATTGATGTACATTGGTACTGTAGCATCCCCTTCAGTGCCGTAAAACACCAGTAAGCCCAGTACTATACGGAACTAGGCTCGAGAAATTAGGACTCTAGTGTCCATGAACCCAAGGCTATACCCAGACATAGTCATACTAATCATACTAATCATACTAATCATACTAATCATACTAATCATATTACTCATACTAATCATACTAATCAATACTACCCATACTACCCATATGTTTATAGTCATCTTCTGATCCTCCATAGTGCTCTACCTAATGAGGTACTGT
The DNA here is from genome assembly GCA_002374735.1 of Metschnikowia sp. 13-106.1. Classification (NCBI taxonomy): domain Eukaryota; kingdom Fungi; phylum Ascomycota; class Pichiomycetes; order Serinales; family Metschnikowiaceae; genus Metschnikowia; species Metschnikowia sp. 13-106.1. The sequence continues at coordinate 82,724 of NLAL01000033.1, forward strand.
AAAGCTCTACACCTGATACTAACAATGAATATTGTTAAAGCCTACTCAGACTGCTACTCAGCCTTCTCTTCTCCTGAACAGTTACATATCAGGGTTCCTTCTTTTGATGAATCATCGGCGAATGAATTAATCAGAGTGCCTGACTTCACAAGAATCTAACTCATACTATAAGTACCTGGGAAAGGTTAATGGAGGTACTTCCACTACTTACACTTCTTAATCTACTACTAAGACTCTTTTTAATCTACTACTAAGACTCTTCTTAATCTACTAAGACTCTTCTTAATCTACTAAGACTCGTCTTAATCTACTACTTACACCCTTCTTAATTCCACAATTTTTCCCTTCCACCAGACGGACCATTCACTATAGACTCCGCACTCTTTCGGGGCCGTTTCTGGGCCGTTTTCTGTGCGGTCCTACATGCGCATGCGTCCTCCACACTCAGTCTTTTCAGCACCATGTCAGACTGGGCGGCCAAACTCCTGAGAAACCCCAAGCCTGCCGTGGCCATCGGCGGTGTGGCCAGCCACGGGGCAAGTATGGCCAGTGAACAAAAGAGAGCCGGAGAAAAGTATGAGAGAGGAACTGCTTCTGGCGAAAGGTCTGGAGGTGAAAAAGAGCGTAGTGCAAACCATGAAAAACACAGTGAAAAACACGGCGAAAAAGGTGGAACGCGTGAAAATGTTGAATCTGAAAGAACTGGTGAAAAACATGCAGTTGCGGCCAAACAAAAGAAAACCCCCGACTCCAATGGCTTCAGGGACGACCCTAAGGAGACCTACAACCAGACGGAAGTGCTCCAGTTTCTCCATGGGCGTTTTGAGCGGGACATGGCCGAGGCCCGCCGTGATAAGGGCCACGAGAGTACCGTGGTATACCGGCTGCTTGATTCTGCGTCGGCGTGGAACACTTCTTCGGGTGGGGGGAAGAAGGGCTCGGACGACGATGGCTTTAACCTTTTGCGCGAGTTGAACCGGACCAGTGTGAAGCCCCGGAGGCCGTTTTGACGGCTCCTTTGATGAAGTTGAAGCGACTCTTGACGGAGTCGAGCCAAACCGGGAAAGTTTAGTGGAAGACGAAATTGATGTTAAACGGAGGAAAGTTTTATTCAGAAGTGAAAGCTTTGAGGCCAAAAGTCGAAGTCGAAGATTGGATTTTCTGAGATGCTAGAGATGGAGATGGTGGTCTAGAAGATGTCTTAGAATCCCAGAATAATTAGAATGTACGGAGAGATGGTTGAATTTGTCTAGAGGTGTTTAGAAAGTATCCAGGTTTTACCAGAAACGTCTAAAACTGTCCTGGGCTTTACCGAAGGGGCGGTGTCTTTGTCCGAATGTCTAAAGGTTGTCTAGAAATGTTTTCAGAGTTGTCACAAGATCATTCAGAAATCGTCTAAAAAGTGTTTACCACTTGTCAGAAATCAGAAATTGTCTAGAGTTGCCCTAGAGAAGGTTGTCGATCATAGTATGGAAACCCATCAGAAATGGTCAGTGTCCAGAAATGGCTAGTAATTTACCAAAAATTTCAGCCAGTGTGTGGAAACACTTGATTGTCCAGAGGTACACCTTAAATTCTTTCGAGCTACTCCAGAGATAGTCTCATTATTAGATCTGTCAGAAAAGCTACAAATAATACTCCAGAGATGGGCTCAGACTGTGTAGGGGTGTTTTGGCGTTGCGTAGCAATTCAGATAATCCGAAAAAATCCGAGATATTCCGAAAAAATCCGAATTTAAATTGACCTAGCAACTGTATTAGAATGTCAGATTTTCCGAATGATGTGGAAAATAAAAAAAGGTGTCAATATGTATGTATGCGTAATGGTGCCTGGTGTCAGTGTCAGTGTCAGTGTCGGTGCTCACAACCCACCAAATTCCGTCCCTCCAACCCATCCCTCCTTCTATAAATGCTCCCTCTATAAATCCCTGTTTCTTATAATACCGTGCACAAACCCGTGCAAACCCGTGCACCTTCACTCTACCCCCTAATATAAAAATATATAAATCCGTCTCCGTCCCCTCTCTCTATACTCTTTTTTTCTGGTATTGGTGGATGCGGAATGGATGCGGAGGAACTGTCATGGTGCATCGTAGGTATACTGCCGACGACGCAAGGTGTTAGGAACACTCGGTGCGGCCAACCAGCGTACACTCTTAGCAACCATCAGCACAGCACTGTGATACCATTCAGCTTACGTCATACGAAATATAGCAATTACATCAGAGAACACGAACGAAGCAAACATAAACAGACATGAAGCAGACATGAAGCAGACATGAAGCAGACATGAACAGACATGAATTAGACATGGAACATGCATGAAACGAAGCAAACATGAACAGAAATGACGAACAATGTTGCTTATGCAAAGACATAGGTGTGCTGAAAATAAGATAGGCATGGGTGAAATAATATGGAGAAGAAAATACTGGGTATGGGATAGAGAATATGGAATAAAAGACAATACAAATGTGAAAGTGTTCTGAACATTCTGAACATTCTGAAACTTTGAAACTTCTGAAACAAATCCGAAACTAATCCAAAACTAATAAACATTTACTAATACGGAACGAATTGACTGAAACATTACTTACCAATACGGAAATGGACGGATGGATGGATACGGACGGAAAATGCGCATGGACGAATACGCATGGATGGGCGATTGCCCCGGGGCTTGGAGGCGAGGCCCCATCCTTTCACCCGCACCGACTCCCCACAACCCGGGCAGACGCGGGACGCCGGGTGCCGGCATGTGGCACTGCGCACGCACTCGCACTGGATCGGCGTAGCTATAAATTCTGGGGTAAGCTCCCTCTGCTTTTCCCGAGGTTAATATTTGAACCCTTGGTTTTTTTTGCAACACCAAATACTGACGTTCCGTGTCACACCTTATTGAATTATATCGCATAGGATCACTTTAGTGAATCGTGAACCACAGTCACCATTAACAGATTATCATCAGCAGATTCTCTTTAGCAGATTATCATTACGATTAACGTGTGGACTGAAACAACACCCAAAATTGTCTATTCTACTGACACATTTCTAATCTATAAAAATTGATCTTTCTAACCCTTTCTAACTATACTCAAGTCTTTTACTTATAACCTAGATTACCATGTCGCAATCAGTGTCGCAGCAAATGAATGTCGATACCGACATTGTCACATTGACCCGGTTCATTCTCCAGGAACAACAGAAACACGCGCCCAACGCCACCGGTGAATTGTCGCTTTTATTGAACAGTCTCCAGTTTGCCTTCAAGTTCATTGCCCACAACATTAGAAGAGCGGAGTTGGTCAACCTCATTGGCATTTCCGGAACCGCAAACTCCACCGGCGATGTGCAGAAGAAGTTGGATGTCATTGGAGACGAGATCTTCATCAATGCCATGAAATCCAGTGGCAACGTCAAGGTGCTTGTTTCCGAGGAGCAGGAGGACCTCATTGTGTTTGAAGGCGGAGGCCGGTATGCCGTGTGCACCGACCCAATTGATGGTTCCTCTAATATTGACGCTGGTGTTTCCGTGGGTACCATTTTTGGTGTGTACAAGTTGAAAGACGACCTGAAGGGCTCCATCCATGATGTCTTGAGAAAGGGCTCCGATATGGTTGCTGCTGGTTATACCATGTATGGAGCCTCAGCTCACCTTATGTTGACTACGGGTAGAGGTGTGCACGGTTTCACCTTGGATACTCAATTGGGTGAGTTTATCTTGACGCAGCCCGACTTGAAGATCCCCAAGTCCAGGGCCATCTACTCTGTCAACGAGGGTAACTCTTACTACTGGCCCGAAAGCCACAAGAAGTACATTGAGGACTTAAAGAAGCCGCAGGACAGTTTGGGCGGCAAACCTTACTCGGCCCGTTACATCGGTTCCATGGTGGCCGACATCCACCGGACCTTGTTGTACGGAGGTATCTTTGCATACCCTGCGGACTCCAAGCTGAAGAACGGAAAATTGCGCGTATTGTACGAGTGTTTCCCCATGGCCATGTTGCTTGAGCAGGCGGGCGGCGCTGCAGTCAACGATAAGGGTGAGAGGATCTTGGACATTTTGCCCAAGGGAATCCACGAGAAGTCGGGCATCTGGTTGGGGTCCAAGGGCGAGGTCGACCGTTTCTTGGGCTACCTTTAAACGAATAAAAGTTCTAATGAATAAATCGATGAATAGAGACGATTCAAAGTGTCAATTAACTTTGGGTTTGTTCAATGTCCTCCGGGGACTTGACGGGAAACTTGAAGTTTAATGCTAATATCACGTGTTTTTGGAATTGGCATATTGTATGTGGGGGGGGTGTTATATGCAGTCGCGGGTCTTATGTAGGATCTGCCACTTTCCGGAGTTTCTGAATCAATCAGTTTGAGATTAAATCTCGTGAAATCTTCTGGTAAGTCAGTGGAAAGCCACGGGAGTTGGTTACTTCCGGTAGTCTATATGCAGTGCTGCATCTTATATACACTCCTATATAATCAATAGCACCACAATCTGACCACCAAAACCCCATTTTCCAATTTTAAGCTATGGACTTGACGGGCCGGTAAGGTGTTCTGTAATTTATGAAGATATAGGGCGTATGCACGTGAGAGTCACGTGACTATGTGCAATTCCGAGGGTGCACTTTTGGCCACCCCAATATCTTCGAGTTTCTAAGTTCTATCTAAATCAATATATCCGAAACCCCACCAAGCGTCTGTGGGCTGTGCTTGTCTGATTCCTGCTGTATAAAGTCGAGTTGTAGACATAACTATCGGCCGATCGGCAATTTCCTAAAGAGGTAATTTCTCGGGCCTGCCCCGATCACTCCACCCCATCCTGTTGTACCACTATCCTTTCAGATCTAAGCTACTGTAATGTAGTGCACGCCAAGCTTTATACTACACTATGCGCTGACTGACTTTCAATTGCTAAGTGGAATAGAGATATTAATACAAACTGAGTACCTCCATAGTGTTAGATTCACCATACGTAGTGTTCTACCTATTGAGGTGTTTTGAGCCTAGGCTGTCTAATCCTAAAAATGACCGATTCATATCTCCTCTCCTCCACCATCATTTGTACGAGGTACCAGGAGGAACTGTGATAACCCCGAGGTATCAAGACGGAATGTGATGAGTTAGGATAGTGAGTGCTATTGTCCTGGTGAAGAATGTCCCACTTGCACCTAGAAACAACCGTTGACTAGGACGCCACTTTCAACCCCTTGAGTAGTCCGTTTTCCCTCTAGGGAAGTATCGGTGAATGAACATAGTAGACAGAGTACCTGACGTAACAATACAAATCTAACAAGAACAGAGAGACCTATATGAACTATGTACTCTTTTGAATTGCATACTATGTACTTATATACTGTACTATGTACTTATATACTGTACTATGTACTTATATACTATACTATGTACTTATATACTGTACTAGGTACTACTATACATGTACTTTATTAGGTTTTACTATACATGTGCTTTATTAGGTACTACTATACATGTACTTTATTAGGCACTACTATATATCAATGTACTGTACTAGGCACTACTAACCAATGTACTGTACTAGGCACTAAAAACTAGATATTAATAGAATTTTACACTGCTGTAGTAGTCACTAAGTATAGACTAAGTGGTAGCCCAATACGCACTGCTCCAAAGACAGACCTACACTTGTAATCAATCCGAAGACTATAGATTAATTTACCGTCAGTCATGAAACAATACCACAGACCATACTACCGTGTTTTTCAAAACGATTCAAACCAGTGCAGCAAAACAATTCAAACCACATTAGCATAATTAGACAAACTAATAGTTCAAAAGGTTTCGTACTTATGACTTAAAAATTGCTACGGATCAAAAATTCGAATAACCTGTTTATGCGAAGTCTTTATTAAATATTAAAAACAGTACCTTTTTGAGCTATTGGCATGTTTAAGTTTTCTAAAGTGGTTTGAATAGTGAGACTAATAGTGAGACTAATAGTGAGACTAATAATGGCAGTTCTTGTTGACTAATAATGACAGTACTTGGTTATAGTAGTAGAATGATCTATAGAGGATTGTATAATCAGTATACGAAAAAGATCCAGTAGTAGTCTAGTATCGTACTAGGAGACATAATCTGATGCCTATAATCCCTACAGTCTAGATATTCCGGTATAGTATGGTATAGCACAGTTAGTGGGGAGGAAGAGTGAGAAAATGGTCATACTCTGCATATTCAGGTATAGTCTAGTATAAAATAGAGATAGGTTGGTTTTATAGCATGTAGAGTATGCGGTCTTGGATGGTAAAGTCTAGAATTTTAGGACATAGATGATAGTACATAGATCGAATAGTACATAGATCGAATAGTACATAGATGGAATAGTACATAGATCGAATAGTATAACTCTATGGGTTCCTTAAGCTGATTTCAAAAACCATTGTTTTATTAGTGCTAGGTTAATTTGTAGTCTAGACTGTACTCTATCGATTTGCGAGCTCAAATGCCAAACTGTAGTTAGCACCATAATGTTGAGTTTTCCGTTCTAAGGTCCATAATCGGGAACGGTTGCTTTTTTTCATTCTTATCATTCTTAGTACTACAAATTTGTAATTGGAGATCCGTAATAGTCTGGTCTCTTGTGATACCGCTCAACCTAGAGCTAAATCATCTCTAAACGTACCTTTTTCTCCTTGGACTCCTTGGTCCTGCACCGAACTTGGTAATAGCTTGTCTAAAGTCAAACCTGACTACTCCTGAAGCCAAGACCCAGCGACAGTACTAGTCTGTACTCATGCTCTCCTCGGAACCTTATGAGGTCTGTCCAATTCCGTTGTACTGCTGGTAGTACCCCAACCAATACCCTTCACTAACTATAGTACATCGATAGAGATATAGTACATCGATAGAACTATAGTACATCGATAAAAATATGGTACATAGATAGAAATATAGTACATAAATATAACAGTATAGTGTAGGTTATTGCCATGGCATAGCCAAGAATAGAGTGAGGATAGGACAAGAGTCTGTGTATCTACTATAGCTAATATTCAATATGGGGCATTAATAGTGAGACTACTAATGATAGTACTAAGTCAGAGTACTAGATAGTGAGAGTACTAAATTAGGGTATTGAGGGTATCAAATGAGGGAATCAAATGGTACTACTAAATTATACACTAAATTATACACTAAATTATACACTAAATTATACACTAAATTATACACTAAATGAGACTACTAAATGAGATTGCTAAAAAAGGCTACTAAATGAGATTACTAAAAAAGGCTACTAAATGAGACTACTAAATGAGACTACTAAATTATACTACCAGGAGTGAATGCGAGTTGGGGTCAGACCAAGACAAGGTGTGCGGCCATGCATCGCGACTGCGACTGCGTCTCAACTGCGCGGCACCATTACTCATACTTGAAAACACATATCTCCATGTATATAAACCCTCAGGCCCACGTCCCATAGTTACAACCATTTTTTGCTACCACTTTTTTTAGCTACCCTTTTGGCTACCCTTTTAGCTACCCTTTTAGCTACCCTTTTAGCTACCACTTGCTCATACTGGATAATACTAGCCACTCACATAGCTATCCCTTGCTCATACTTGGTACCCTTGATTCATTGGCATACTCCATACTATATTCCTGTATTGGCATACCACAATCTACCACACCATAATCCCACATGAAACCTCCTGTGCACCGGCTTAGTGTGCGAATCAAACACTACCTTGCGTCCCGCTATGACCTCAAACACCTTAAGAGGTTTGCCTTTGGCATAGCACTAGTGAGCTGCCTTTCGCTGGGGTCCATTATGCTCTTTTCGCTTTTTTCGCTGGCCCTCCACAAATCCGTGGGGCTTTCGTATACCGAGATCAATATGATCGTGTCGCTTTCGGCCGTGGGCATGTACTTGTGCTTGCCCGTGTTGGGATACTTGGCTGATTGCTATGGGCCGGCATTACTTTCCTTGATCTCGATTTGGGCTTTCTGTCCTGCATACGCCCTCAACGCTGCCCTAGTCAATACCCTGGCCCATCTGGAGGACTATGAGCTGTTACTGCCCCGAAGTGTTGCTATTTTGGCCGTCAGTTTCTGTTTTATAGGACTTGCTACCAGCTCGCTCTATTTCTCCAGTCTTTTGACCTGTGCTAGAATATACCCCAACAAAAAGAGCCTTGCCATCTCCTTGCCCGTGAGTTGCTACGGGTTATCGTCGTTGATAGGCGCCCAGCTCATGAAACTCCCGTACTTCCATGACCTGAACGGCACGCTTGACTTATACAAGGTATTTCTGTTTTTCCTGGTGCTCTACCTCTTTGTGGGGGCGCTCAACCTTGTGTCCAACTCTATTGTGACGATAGAGCAGGAAGTCATTTTTGGGGAAACCGAACCGCTTCTCTGTGAAGCCGAAGATGACAACCACTCGTTGCTACCCCAGAGATCTAATGTTGAGCCTCCTAACCATCGCCAACGGTATATGCAGTTCTTGAAGGATAAATCTGCATGGCTTCTACTTGTGAGTTTATTTTTCTGTTTGGGGCCGCTTGAGAGTTTCCAAAATAACTTGGGGCTGATCATCGATACTGCCTCCAACGGCCTGGTGCAACTCTCGGACCAAGTCTCTTTATTGGCTGCTCTGTCCACGTGCATCCGGCTTTTGATTGGGATCATGGCCGATTGGATCAGCGATCCGAAAAGAGCCCTTCCCGTCTGTAAGGTGTGGATCATCGTGGTTCTTGCAGCCGTGGGTGCCATTGGCCAGATCGGTATCAAGTACGGCATGCCTTTCAATGTGGTTTCGGTGATGACAGGAATCAGTTACGGTGGGTTGTTCACAGCGTACCCCACGGTGATTGCGTCGATCTGGGGAGTGGATTTGATGGGCTCTACGTGGGGCTCGTTTATGGTGGCCCCTGCCATTGGAAGCATTACATTTTCATTATTGCACGGAAGTCAAATGGATAAGTGTGCTGGTTCTGGGGGACAGTGTATGGACCAGTACTTTAAAATCACCAGCATGTCTTTAGCCGTCAGCTTATTGTTTGTTCTCTTTGCTTGGAGAGCCATGTGGTGGAAGAGAGGTTTCAAGTGCTTTTGAGTACGTGAGATCGGAGACCGAATAACTGTCACCCAGAGTGAATTGAAACCAGAGAGATCAGAATCTGATCAGAAGGAGAATCTAATCACAATGACATCTACTCTAAGGAGAATTTGAATGAGAATCTGACCCAAACGTGAAATACCTGATCCTGATCCCCGACACCTGAAACCTGATGCATGAACTTGACATCTGAACCTGAAATAATAGACCAGATACTAGACACTGAAGTCCAGATACTTGATACCATGTACTGGATATCAGAATGAGAAAGCAGAAGCGACCTGATGGTAGATTCCAAGGCCAGAATCTAGAATCATAAGCCAGAACCAATCAGAAAGAAAATACTACATACCTCACTAGGCATCAGAATACAGATACATGGGTTCAGTTACTAAATTGCAATACTAGGTGTCTCTAGATACCAGGACGCAGATACTAGATACCTGATACTGGACACCTGTGCAGATACTAGACATCGAAATGAAAATACTAGGTATCAGACAGACACCGGAACAGATACTATAAAATGGATGTTTAATGATGACACTGTTACTGTTACTGTTACTGTTCGGTGATAATGTTTCTGTTACTGTGGTGGACTTTGTTGGTGTTGTTACTGTTCCGTGATAAGGATGTTGCTGTTACTGTGTTGTTACTCTTGGTGAGGAATGTTGGTCTACTTTATGGCTGGGAGGAACTGAGCTGATATACAATATGCCCTGCGAAATGGACATGCGATGGGCGTTGCACTCGGCTAGAAACTGCGGAAGCCGACGTCTCGTATTCCAGATGGTTCGCGTATTTTAAGCGGCGGCTGCAGCGACTCGATCTCCCGACAATGCCCCAAGTACAGGCGATGTACAGGCAATGCTCCAAGTACAGGCACTGCCATGATCTGACACTCAAACGGTGAATCATAACCAGACAAACGAAATCAATCAAAAACAAAAACCCTGATCATTTGACTACTAGACCAGTCTTCATTTTGTTGACTAAGTGTTCATTTGATTATTTGAATATTGAATTTGATTGGACAATAAGCATGGTGTTTTTCGCTTTTTGTTTTGTATTTCTGGTTTTCTTTTTTTGAGTTTGATTGATTGCTGGATGACTTGCTTGACTCGTGAAGGCTTGACTTGGCCTGACTTGATGACTCTTGGCGACGGTTGTCTTGGGTCCTGGACGGGTGCTGCAGGAACCGACGGGCACCGCCGTGAATGCGGGCTAGATGCAGGAGCGCGACACTTTTCGGACAACGTGTGCCCTTTTTCGGGGGCAGAAGCAAAATGCGACCCAAGCCAAACCAAGCTGAGGCCCAGCTGGTGGTCAAACGCGTTGGTGTCTTTGATTTTGATTCTGTTTTTGTGTTTGTCCTTTGTCCGAATCTGACTTTGTCCCTTAGTCTGAGTTATCTGTTTTTTGTCTTTTTTTTTTTTCGTCTGTCCTGGTGTTTCTTTTCTGTCTTTTTGGTTGTGTGGCACGGGCTGACGAGCTGATGAGGTGCCGGGAAAACGTGTCAGCGAAGTACAGCGAAGCACGACGATGCACGACGCGCTCACTGACACAGCCGCAGAAATTAGTCCTCCAGGCACACCACCACCCTAAAATCACCGCGTCCATGCCCATACTAACACTACCATACTAATGTGTACTATTATGGTAGTAATACTACACTAATGTGGTACTTTACTTAGGTATTTTTTGTGTTTTCTCTGGTGTTTTTCTGGTGTTATTCTGGTGTTATTCTGTGTTTATTTTGTGTGGTCCACTGAGAGTCAGTGACCACTCACTGTTTTCTGTCCAGTCCAGTCAGTCCAATCTCCATTCTCCAATGTCCAGTCTCCAGTCGCCAATCCCCAGTGGTCCTCCACTGTGCGCGTTTTATCACCATAAAAAATAATCAGACAAGAGAAGGAAATGAAGAAAAGGAAATGACCACACACAAGTGAAACGAACACAAAGAAAACAAACACAAAAGCAAAATTATAAAAGGACCCAATGGAAGCAAATCAAAAAGGAACAGAAATGTAAAGGAAAAGGAAAAACCGAAGATCACCCGAAAGCGTCCGCTCGAAAGTGGTTCGAGAAGCTAGTGGGGGCCTTTGTTTCATGGCTCTTGCATGGATGAAGCTAAGCGCACCATCGACGGAGGAGGTGTGTGCAGGCGGCACCGCGGCGCGACTTTTTTTTCTACGTAAACATGTACAGAGGTGTTATTTTGGGGTTTTTTTTTTTCCGTTTCTTTTTCTTTTTTTTTTTTCTCCCTCTCCAGTTTATATAAGACACCTGCGCTGGCCACCTCAAGCGATCGGCCTGCTTTTTTTTATCTCCTTCTTCACAGAGACTCTGATCCTTTTTCAAAGCCCCTTTTTGTACACTCACCTATTAATATGAAGGCTATTATTCTCGTTGGCGGTTACGGAACCCGGTTGAGACCTTTGACCTTGACGTTGCCCAAGCCCATGGTGGAGTTTGGTAACAGACCCATGATCCAGCATCAGATCGAGGCCTTGGCTGAGGCCGGTGTTACCGACATTGTGTTGGCTGTGTCCTACAAGGCCGAGGTCATGGAGGCCTTGTTGGAGGAGTACAAGGCCAAGTACGGCATCAACATCACCTGCTCCAAGGAGGAGGAGCCTTTGGGCACCGCCGGACCTTTGAAGCTTGCTGAGAACGTGTTGAAGAAGGACGACTCGCCTTTCTTCGTGTTGAACTCCGACGTCATTTGCGACTACCCCTTCAAGGAGTTGGCTGCCTTCCACAAGAAGCACGGTGCTGCCGGTACCATTGTGGCCACCAAGGTGGATGAGCCCTCCAAGTACGGTGTGATTGTGCACGACAGAGACACTGCCAACTTGATTGACCGTTTCGTGGAGAAGCCCGTGGAGTTCGTGGGCAACAGAATCAATGCTGGTATGTACATCTTGAACCCATCGGTGCTTGACTTGATTGAGTTGAAGCCAACCTCCATTGAGAAGGAGACCTTCCCTCAATTGGTTGACAAGAGACAATTGTACTCGTTCGACTTGGAGGGTTACTGGATGGACGTCGGCCAGCCAAAGGACTTTTTGACCGGAACCTGCTCTTACTTGACCTCTTTGACCAAGAGAAAGCCCGAGCAAATGTGTACCGAGGCTTTTGTCCACAAGGGCAATGTGTTGGTTGACCCCAGTGCTCAGATCCACCCTGGTGCTTTGATTGGCCCAGATGTGGTCATCGGCCCGGGTGTGATTGTTGGTGAGGGTGCCAGAATTCAGAGATCGGTCTTGTTGGCCAACTCTCAAGTCAAGGACCACGCATGGGTCAAGTCCACCATTGTGGGCTGGAACTCTAGAATCGGGAAGTGGGCCAGAACTGAGGGCTGCACTGTGTTGGGAGACGATGTGGAGATCAAGAACGAGATCTACGTCAACGGCGCCAAGGTGTTGCCCCACAAGTCCATCTCGGTCAACGTCGAGCAAGAAGCCATTATCATGTAAGGGCCGCCCGCAAGTCCAGCAAGTCCGAGATCCCGATCTCTCAAGATATCACCAGCTATATCAGCAATTATGTGACCCCTGCTATTAATAGCAAACATTATAATGACAGCAATCTACCTTTATACTCTAGTCATCCTGTGTACTATACTCTCTATACTATGTACGATACTCTATTCATCCTATGTACAATACTATGTCTCTATACTATGTACGATACTCTCTATACAGTGTACACTCTATCTCTATACTAGGTACGAGACAAAGCTCTTTCTCAATGGCTCTGATAATGGCTTGACGCTGCTAAGGTACAGCACTAAGAGTAGCTCAGCGATCCTAGGCTCAGACACCGTGCCCAACAGCTTGGTGCTCTTCTTGCCCTCGTACACTATTGACGTGGAGGAGGTGTCTGAAACCACCCACAAGGTATCGTTCTTAGGCACCGAGCCCTTGTGGCCTGCAAACACGTCTCTGAGCTGCAGCACTCCCTGTGCCACTTCGTCCCTATGTTCCTTCGCCATGGGATTGGCAAGAATGGATTTGGTAAGTCCATCCTTCAAATGGCCAAAGTCAGTATTCCTCACCGGGGTGATCTTCACTGCATAAGGCACCCGCTTGGAGATGTCCGAGACAATTCTCTGAGAAACCTCCCTATCGTTCAACAAGGCTTCCTTATCCATCTGCGGGTTCTCCCTAGCATATTTCTCCACCACAGCCCGCACCACTCCTTCATCCTTCTTGGGAATGTACAAGCCCACTCCATAGACCTTGAAGCCGAGAAAGGTGACTGAGCGGACGCCACTAGCCACCAACGCGTGGTCGGACGAGAAGAGCCCAAGGTGGGCTTTGGGGTATGCCACGGGGAATGGGTCAATGGACGAGTCCACCTCCACGCCACCAAGAGAATTAACGCTGGTATCGTTTGCTAGCGAACACGAGGGAGATCCAAGGGTACTGACATAAGTACCAAGGACAAGTGCAGTTCCAAGCGCCAAAGCACTAGTTCCAGCACCAGCACCCGATCCAGATCCAGATCCAGCACTATGTGCACGAGATCTTAAATGGAAGCCATTTCTCTGGAGAAGGTTTGTTCCGGTAAATTGTCTGATTGGTCTGAACTGTCTGAATGGTCTCCACATGGTGTAGTAGGTAAATTTCGTGCGCACCAATCGCACCGTACTAATTGCACCGCATTAATCACCAATCACCTCACTAGTCACCTCACTATTTATCAATCCACCACTTTAACCACATTAATCACCACATCCATGCCAATTATTATATAAACACCACTATGTACAAATACCATTATGTAAAGCACCATGTACAGGAGTATTGATCAGAATCTAATAAACACCCACTCGAAGCCGTTGATCATAATGTAGACTTTATCAATAAGTCACTCTTTGGTTGTTCTTTACACACTCAAAGCACACTAGAAGATTTCAACCATAATAAGGAGAATGACATTTTTGGGAGGATATGGGTGGTTTTGATTGGTGAGAGAAAAAACCGTTTTGAGGGAAAAGGGCTCTATTTATATTCCTCGCAACGGCCCCTCATTTGCCACCACTATGCCCGATTTACAGCCATCCGCACTGCAACATATAAGAACAGAGACCCTCGCCATTTAGCCCACAATTTAGACCACTTTTCAGGCCACTTTTTAGAGCCCAATTTTATCCATCATTATAGTGCAGATATTCATACTATCTGGTATAAATACGGAGAGAAAATTGTTACAGTGCCATTCGTCTATTGTCATGCTCTAGTGGATTACTCACTTCCTGTGAGATCTACCATAGGTAATGCTCTGCCTATTGAGGTATTTTTAGCCTACGCTCTCTACTCTTAACAATGGCCATCCCATTGTGCCACCTCTCCACCATCATTGTACGATGTGCCAGGAGGGAATGTGATAAACCCGAGGTGCCAGGATGAAATGGGGATAGTCAACCTCCTTTGCACCTGGCAACAGCCTGTTGACTAGGCGACGCCGTTGTCAAATACTTAAATAGCTCAGATTCCTTCTTCTGAGGAGACACCGGCAAATGAACATACTAAACAGAGTACCTGAAGTAACAAGAAGAATCTAACAACTTCCAAATGTACTATATCAGTCTACTGTTTTACACTGTATACTGAATATTCACACTTTTTATCATTATATTTCTGTTCATACTAACTGGATGTCTATACTAACTGGATTTTCATACTAACTGGATGTCCATACTAACTGGATGTCTATACTAACTGGATGTCTATACTAACTGGATGTTCATACTAACCGGTTGCCTTCTACACTATACTACGGTATACTTTGCATATTTGGCAAAGGCACTGAACGTATGATCACTAGTTTAGACCCAGAACTAGATTAGTTTATATTGTGGCTGGGATTTTCTACGAGTATGGGCAGCTCGTCTTGGATGTATACTGAATCATGCTTACAATCAACCCTGCTAACCCAACCCAGGACTAGAGACCATGGTGTGAAAGTACTCCCTCCAGAAGTGGAACTTTTAGGATTGTTGATCACGTATACGGAAATACCCCACGCTATTAATATTACTGCACTATTAATACTACTACACTGAATACTACTGAACTATTAATACTACTACACTGAATACTACTGAACTATTGATACTACTACACTGAATACTACTACACTATTACGACACTGTATACTACACTGACTCTCACCCATACTATACTGTCGTCTCTACTGTCACGTTGTAAGCTTGACTTTACCATGGTCTCATGTTACTGTTAAAGCCCTACTCCACTTTCTTACTCTGCTTTTTGACTTTATTACTCTTGTATTACTCTTGAATTCCTCTTGTATTACTCTTGCATTTCTCTTGCATTTCTCTTTTATTTCTCTTGTATTTCTCTTGTATTTCTCTTTTATTTCTCTTATATTCCTCTTGAATTTTTCTTATATTTCTCTTTTATTTCTCTTGTATTTCTCTTGTATTTCTCTTGAAATACTACTCTAGTGTCGTGCTTTCTTTTTCCTCTTCTAGCACTGTCTACTCAATACTGGACCTTTTCCCCCCACTGTCACTATTTTCTTGTACCTCCTCTGATGTCAGTTTCATTCTCGCTTTATCTGAAAATAAGACTAGTTTGACCACTATGTATTTGGGGGGTCTGGAAATACTTTCCCTCGACTCCAGTACAAGGAAGTATTGTGATATACTGTACTATACTATACTCAAAATACTATATACTCAAAATACTATATACTAAAAGTACTATATACTAAAAATACTATATACTTAAAATACTATACACTAAAAATACTATATACTCAAAATACTATATACTCAAAATACTATATACTCAAAATACTATATACTCAAAATACTATACACTAAAAGTACTATATACTCAAAATACTATATACTCAAAATACTATATACTCAAAATACTATATTGTTAGACCCACCATGGGTAAACACACTACCCATAGAGGTCTCTTTCGAGCCTACGAATGCCAATGACTCATCCAAGGCACCATACCCCGTGACTTGGACTCATCCATTCATCTTACCTCGTGATATGGCGTTTAATCACCATACTCCACTTCTCTGATACCCACAGGTTAGCTATATAAGTACTCGGATTCCCACCTACTGGGAATCCATCAACGAATGAAAATAACCCCCAGCACCAGACGTATTCAAGAATCTAACATATACTATACTCTACTATACTATACCACTATACTCTACTATACCACTATACTCTACTATACCACTATACTCTACTATACCACTATACTCTACTATACCACTATACTCTACTATACCACTATACTCTACTATACCACTATACTCTACTATACCACTATACTCTACTATACCACTATACTCTACTATACCACTATACTCTACTATACCACTATACTCTACTATACCACTATACTCTACTATACCACTATACTCTACTATACCACTATACTCTACTATACCACTATACTCTACTATACCACTATACTCTACTATACCACTATACTCTACTATACCACTATACTCTACTATACCACTATACTCTACTATACCACTATACTCTACTATACCACTATACTCTACTATACCACTATACTCTACTATACCACTATACTCTACTATACCACTATACTCTACTATACCACTATACTCTACTATACCACTATACTCTACTATACCACTATACTCTACTATACCACTATACTCTACTATACCACTATACTCTACTATACCACTATACTCTACTATACCACTATACTCTACTATACCACTATACTCTACTATACCACTATACTCTACTATACCACTATACTCTACTATACCACTATACTCTACTATACCACTATACTCTACTTTATAGATCCACCAGGTAGTGTTCTACCTATGGAGGTATTTTAAGCCCTCACTGTCTAATCCTAACAATGGCCATACCATGACGCTAAGACCCAACATCGCATGATATTTGGACGGCGTTCAGTGCTATTGTTCTCGTGTTAAGTCGCACGCCCTTTTTCTCTAAAAGTATTTAAGTACCTCAGATTCCTCCCTCCTAGGAATCATCGACGAATGAACATAGTAAATAGAGTACCTGACGAAACCGGAATCTAACACTACTATACCACTATACTAAACTATACTATTCCAAACTACTATTCCATATTACTATTCCATATTACTATTCCATACCATGCTTGTTGGATCCATCATAGGTAGTGGTCCCACCGTAGTATCATGAGGCATACGCCGTTTGATCTTCCCAATGTAAATAAAGATGGGATAAGTATACTATGAATACATGTCTACAGAAAGCACTAGAGACTATGGTTAGACTGAAATGGTTAGACTGAAATGGCTTGATGACTAGTGGTTGTGTTTAGAGCCCGTGCTCTACCACGCTTTGGGATTTTTACTGGATCGAAAAGACGCTCAGAATGTCAACATAGTGGTCTTATAGTGGTCTTATAGTGGTCTTACAGTATTCTGTTATAGTATAGTATTCCGTAGTCTGTATACAGCAGTATAGTAGCAGTATAGTAGTAATAGGAGTATAAATGTGAACTGAGGGAAAAGAAGAATTAACACTTATATTTAAAAAGAATCATAAAGAATAGTTCGATATTACTGGTCTCAGAAATACCATTAACATAACCATTACACACAGCTAAGTACCAGAGTACAACATAAGCACTAAACATGTTAGATTCACTACAGACGGCCATACTATACCATATACATACACTATACCATATACATACACTATACCATATACATACACTATACCATATACATACACTATACCATATACATACACTATACCATATACATACACTATACCATATACATACACTATACCATATACATACACTATACCATATACATACACTATACCATATACATACACTATACCATATACATACACTATACCATATACATACACTATACCATATACATACACTATACCATATACATACACTATACCATATACATACACTATACCATATACATACACTATACCATATACATACACTATACCATATACATACACTATACCATATACATACACTATACCATATACATACACTATACCATATACATACACTATACCATATACATACACTATACCATATACATACACTATACCATATACATACACTATACCATATACATACACTATACCATATACATACACTATACCATATACATACACTATACCATATACATACACTATACCATATACATACACTATACCATATACATACACTATACCATATACATACACTATACCATATACATACACTATACCATATACATACACTATACCATATACATACACTATACCATATACATACACTATACCATATACATACACTATACCATATACATACACTATACCATATACATACACTATACCATATACATACACTATACCATTATCTACCCTTTTAGATGCATGATTTCTGGGGAGACGGAATGGGAGGAAACCAAGGATGCTCCCGATGCAAGCTGTGCAGTGTGAATAGCCTTCCACCGGCCCCACTCATGCTCCAAGGACTGCACCTCGTCTCCAAGCCAGTCGTGGTTGGTGAGTGCCGAACTCAAGTACCCCAAGAGACTATCGCCTGCTCCGGTGACATTAACGATGGATAGGTTTTTGTTTTCTGCAGGAACATCGTAGTATTCCACCACCACGCCCAACCGGCCACCTCCAGCCTGATTCTGGAGCACTTTTCCCTGTGAAATGAGGGTGCTGGGTCTATACTCGGAGGTGGTAGGAATGGACCGGTAATCGTCCACGCTAGTGCTCAATTTCACAAGCACGCAGCCTTTTTCCCCGAGCTTGATGAGTATATTGGGGATGTACGGAAGCACCTGGAACGCTTGCTGGAGAGTGCCTTGGTGGACGAGTGACTGGATGCAAGGGTTTTTCGCCAGCGCCATTTTGTCTCTGAAATCACCATTAATGCCTAGACCGTCCAATACAGGAAACCAGTGCTCGTAATCTTCAAACATTTCTCGCTGGCTGAACTCAATATAAATTTGCTGGAGCTCCTCGCATGTGGGTGTAATCATCAGCACATTGTTATGGGGGAAAACAGAGAGGAGGCTGGAGTGGACATGGCTCAAACGGGCCAGTTTGGGTGCTGATGTGGGTTCAATGATCACCCGTGGTTTGATGTCCATTTGGGATACCGTAAAGAGCACTTTCTCGATGTGCTTGGCCAGGAGATTGCAGTCGAGTATAATGAACCTAGGCTTGGCCCTTTGGATCTGTACAAGGCTGTGGTCTAACAATTCGGGTTTTTCCATGATTTTCATATCTGCACAGGCCAAAACCAAGCCTCCCTGGTCATTTATACTGGCACAATATTGCGCTGTGTTTGCGTTCTCCACCACTTTTATTCCTGTAACATCCAAACCCATGCTCTTTATTTGGTCCATGACTTTTGTACCGGAAATGTCTTCTCCAACAACAGAAACAAAGCGTACGGAGCTGTGGGTGTTCTGGTTGACTAGACCGTACTTATGGGCCAATGAGACGTTGAACCCCACACCTCCAATGGTCTGGGAAATGGAACCAGGGTTGGAATCGCCCATAATGGGGGGTTTTTCGAATCTGCAGATCGTATCAAGAGCCACCAGGCCAATGACAAGCGTTTCGGCTCTTTTAGGGGAATTTTCCTGGTTTTTTGGGGGGTTTTCACTCTGCTGAACGCTGTTTCTAAGCCCTGTACTTGGTTGGAACCCGGAAACACCTTTTTTTATAGCCTAGGGTTAGTATTTAGAGGAATATTCATCATTGAGACTGAGAATTCTGAAAAAAAACAGTGTCTCCATGTTCATTAGTGGTGTGTACATACCTCATTTTCAGATACCTCCACTTCTTCGCCCATCAATGACTCATTTTTTCCAATGTTTCTAAACGACTTCACTTCTTTTCCAATGCTAAAATCACCTTTTTTCTCTGGTACAATTTTCTCCTCGTTCCACGTCTTTTCAATGGAGTAGAGCTCCTTGGCTATGTTGCATGCGGCCTTGGCATTATTTATGACAAACTTCTTGTTGCATTCCACCGATTTTCCGTCTGTAGCCTTGGCAATTTTCTGCAATAGAAAGGGAGTAAGATGTTTCCCCGAAACCCCTTTTTCCAGAGCTTCAGAAGTGGCCTCGTGGATGATTTGCGACATAAACTCACTCAGTAAGGACGAATTCTCCGGTGGTGGCACACACACCAAGTTTCCGGAGCTGAGACCCATGACATTATTCTGATTATGCACAATAGAGGCCATTTCACGCCACGTAGAAAAGGTGTAGGGAGACAGGACACCTGAATCTCGACAGAAGAAGCCGGGGACCTGCACAGAAGGCCGTCCGTTATCATTATAAGTGCCCACGAAAACACCTTGGGTTTCCAAGAACTCCATGGTCCGGGGGATATCAAGGATCAGCTTGGGGCCTGCGCATACCACGGTCACGGGAGTCCTTGAAAGTTCAGTCAAATCGGCACTTATATCCATGGTTATGTGCCCGTCCCGGTGCACGCCTCCAAGGCCTCCAGTAGCAAACACCTTGATCCCCGCCAAATGGGACAAGATCATTGTTCCAGCAATGGTTGTGCCGCCGTTCAATTTCTGGGCCATTGTTACCCCAATATCCCTTCGGGACACTTTATTAGCATCCTTGAGTTCTGCCAATTGCTGTACCTGCACACTGGACAAGCCAACATAGGGCATTCCTCTAATAAAAGCACACGTGGCCGGAACGCAGCCATTGTCACGAATGGTCTGTTCCACCTCTTGCGCCATGGAGAGATTGGCGGGGTACGGAAACCCGTGGGTGATGATGGTGGACTCCAAGGCCACTAGGGGAGTTTTATCGCTCAAGGCCTGGCGCACTTCGGGTGATATACGAAGCGCATTGAAAGACGAAAGAAGTCTTTGTCCGAGCATCTCCAATTATCAGGTTTAGTACTCTGAGGAAGTTTTGTGTTTCAGGTGTGTTTCAGGTATGGTTGACTATGTTTGACTGTGCCTCAAACTATCACCACCATCGATTCCATGTTCTTAGGCGTGCATCTCTGCGCGCGAATATACCCCAGCTTCTCGGCCTCACTCAAGCCAATACTCACTAACATTAACAACTTCACTCCCAACACCAAAAGCCCCTATTCTATATACAGTGGTGTATGCAGTCTTTGATGTCTAATATAGAACTTCTAAGGAGAAATGACCTTCAGCTGCTCACGTCGCTTTGGGGTGTGTTGCAGCATCTGCACGCCAGTGAGCCTATAGTGGATGATGCATTTGTTGCACAACTCTCGGAAAAACTTGTTCCTGATCTCCAAAACTTGGACTGGATGGACCGGGCACCTGCATTGGAACAATTCTGCTTGCTTCTACAGATTGCTGTGTTTGTGTTTGAGAAGTACTCGGGAGATGGTCTTCCGCTTTTGGCGTCGCTCGCAGCCTATATAAACCCCCATGTTCCCTGGAGCAACGGGGAATTTGCCACCATTTGCCAGGACCTAGATGTTTCAAAGTGCCCCAAACACAAAGCCGCTTTTGTGGCGTATCTTAAACCCCGCATGGTTATAAGTACTGAGCCTCTGCTCCGCTCAGTCAAAGCCATCAAAAACTCCGTTAACTCCATCACGGGTACTCCTAAAAATCAGTACTCCAAAATCAAGGGGCTTCGCCCGGCGTTAGGTTTCTCACCCTCTACGTCTTCTCAAGAGCAACAACGAATGGCGTGGAAATCTTCTCCCAATGTGCTTACGCTCTCGCAGGTTATGGTTCTTCTTATGGATAAAGAACCATCCACAAACGCGATGTTTTCGTCGTTTGTTCTCCAGGTATTCGAGGATACAGATCCACTTTTCAAAACGCAGGCGGTTTTTTTGCTCCAGCACTTTATGGACTCCAATGCTCTGTATCTTGTGGCCTCAGGTCTCGTGCCTTTATATAAGGAGGAATTGAAGCTTTGCATGACTTACTTGCCACAACTCACGGCTGCAAACGTGTCCCGATATTTGATGGAAAATGCTTATCCCTGTCTCTACAAACTAGTTGCTTTGGAAAAGTACAAAGGTTCTAATTCTAAGCCCGGGGATGAGTCCTGCATATATGCGTACGTGGAGATCATAGTGGCCCATCTTTTGAGCCTGATATCCCATATTCTGCGATCCAAAGAAAAAGAGTCCAATGAGCTCCTTGCCTTATTTCTCATGGAGATTTCGGGGCTTATCCAAAATCACGTGCACACTTCCATTCTCATATGTCTACTGCGATTGTTTTACACCTTGAACCAGTTGATCACCGACCCGTTCATCATAGACTTTGAAGCTGGTTCTTTGGTGGTGGATGCTGCTTTACAAGTACAGCATGCGGTCTTGGCAGTGTTCGCAAAAAAAGCCGATCCTGAAGGCCTGGCCTTGGCTTTGGCCTATAAATACGATCTCTTGGCCTGTTGGGCCGTGCTTGGAAAGAGAATCACGAGTTTTGGAGTGGGGACACAAGAAACCGGACAATTGATTCGTGGTAATTTTGGTCTTCTACGTGAATTGGCTAAACTGGTGCCAAATGCAGAAACTGAATTGGGTCAGGATAAGCTGCTGGTGCTAGAAAAGGTCCCCGAAATGGCCAATTTACTAGATTGAGGCCTCACTGACTCCTAGTGCATTGTATTGACTGAATAATAATTACACGGTCTTAATTGCATTGTTAGGAACAGTGTATGTGCTGTGAGGAGCACCAGAGTCTGCATTTTACGAGCTGTAGAGTGTCTCTATAGAGTTTCATATTATCGAGTATTACATGGGTGTAGTGTAATTAATTTAGAGTAGTACGGTTGATGGTAGGAGTAAAGTAAATACTAGAGTATCTGTAGAGTATCTGATACTGTGATAGTATAGAGTATTACAAAGGGTGTGTGTTTTATGTGGGCCAGTGGAAAATGTCTATCCTGTGTTAACAGTGGTAGAGCCCTTGAGAGAAGAGATCGAGGAGAGAGATTTTCTTGGTAACACTGGACTCAAACAGATTGATCCAAGAAACGTGCTGATGGCTTGAGACCAGTCGTATCATATAAAGTGATCTCCCAGGTCAAACTTTTTCTCCTATATGCATTGCAGTCAAAGCATATACTGGACACACTGGACATACACTGGACCCGTGAAACCAAACATAAGAGACAATTCCAAAGAAATAAATCGATTAACCGTCATCTTCATTCTACACTTGCGGACTTCGCTCGACACCACGAAAAGCAGTGGTGGCATTAATGCTATATACAAAAATGCACAGGCCTATTTCTGGCCCTGCAACGCCTGCACCACCTTGATGTTGGTGTCCAAGAATCTATTCAAGCAGTTGGCCAAACACTGCTCGTCAGATTTGCTCAAGGCATTGGATGTGATGGCCTGGTCCTTGTTGCACTTCTTGAAGCACATGTCGGTGAAGTTGTGGATGGACATCTGCACCTTGGACTTGGAATTCTCCGACTCGATGAACTGTAAGATTTCTTTTCTGGACGCCTCGTCGAGGTTCTGCAAAGCCGTCTGGGAAATCTGGGACATCACGTATTGGTGGAGTGTGGCGGTTGACTTTTTGGTGAGAAGTGAGCAGTGAGCAGTGGAAGTGGAAGTGAGCAGTGGAAGTGAGCAGTGAAAGTGAGAAATGAGACTGAAGTGAGAAATGAGACTGAAGTGAGACTGAAGTGAGACGGATGTTTTGGGGTGTACAGATTTTTCCTATACTTCAATAAAATTCACCTTCATTCCCAATCCAAACCTCTGGATAAATCAGTCTTGGAAAAACCCTCTTTTTTAGGGTGGTTTGGCTTGGATGGTGGCGCCCGTTCACGTCTTCTTTCCACTTCGTCTGCATGCACACGCACAATGCGCTCTACTCCAACATCTTCATCAACAACTCCATGGCCACCAAAGGAGACCGGCTCAAGGCGTTGTACGCCCAAAATCACGTGGCTGTATCCACGCCTCCCCCCAACAACTCCCAAGAAACCCACTCCCGCAGATTGCAGGCCGATATCTCCCGTACCAACACTTTCCTCCACCAGGCCGACGATGCCATCCAACAACTTACCAAAACACTAGGCCCATTTGCAGAAAAAACACCCGAAATCAACGCCTCCGTTCTACCGGCAGGCTGGAGCGCAGAAACCTGGCGAATGGCACATCTTGTGGCGCTCTACGAGGTTTATAAGCAGCTCCCATACTCTCCGATGAAGAACGACCTGATAGGCATAGCCAGTGCCGTGAAAATGACGCAGGACGCCGTTCGGGAGCAAAGAGAAAGTAGTGATATGCTAGAGACCCAGAACGACGCGTCTGCTACCACATTAAGCGACTTGCAGGCCATCCTCACCGACTACCAGGAGATGGAAGCGGCGCTCGCGTTGCGGGTGGCCCAGTACCCCCAGAAATTAGCACAGCTCGAGCAGAAAATCCGGGACTCGGGCTCGTACTCGCAGGAGATCGACCGCAAGATTTTGTCGGTTGCCGAAATGCTACTGTTTGCCAAAGCTGCAGAGGAAAGGATGTATGGGCATATGCAGCGAGTGGTGATGAAGCTACATGCACTCGTGGACTGGGAAAATGCCAATATGATGGATGAGGCCACGTTTCGGAAAAGCATAAATTCCTCTGCGACGTTGCTCCACACCATGGTGCAGCGACTCATGGAAAACGGCGGAGATAGCGAGGCCAACTGGGTCCGAGTATCAGGCGAGGTGGCGGAGGTAAGACTAATGGAGGTGATGATCCGCAACAATGTAATTATTGCACGGGGCTCCAACGACCGACTTGAAGTCAAATTACTTGATTTGGGGGTCTAGGATTCAAAAAAGGAATCCTGGCGGAATTAGAGTCAGAGTTCAGGCAAATCTACGTGGAGGTGTGTGGAGTTGGATGAGTTGGAATGATGTCATGGCAGGCCCGGACATGATAAGCCTCAAACCCAAAGCCAAAAGAGGATTGAAATCTTAACCCAAAACCAAATTCAAAACCCAAAACCAAATTCAAAACCCAAAACCAAATTCGAAACCCAAAACCAAATTCGAAACCCAAAACCAAATTCGAAACCCAAAACCAAATTCGAAACCCAAAACCAAATCCTATAGTACAGCACACGGTGTTTACTAATCCTACACCGTGCAAAGACAACGAAGTTCATAGAACAATACGTTCATGCACAGCCAGATCTGCGAATTTAAAACGTAAGTGCTTAACCTAACAATGACCTGCAGCTAGCAGTCGTATCTGGACATTGCATGCTTTAATGTCGAACCGGTAGGGAGGCTCTGAAAATAATATGATGAGTCAGGCCCGTTGAGATGCACCCATGGTCGCCTCATCGGCATCACCCAGCTGCGCGGAAGAAAAAAGGAAGTGGGCCAGAGAGTCAGTAACCAGAGTCCAAAAGCAGGACAGTGATAGTAGAGATAGTATAGAATAGAACAGAAAGGATTTGAGAACAGTAGTGCAAATCAGAGGGACACCACAAGATGCAGTAATAGTTGCACACAGTTGCACATCGGATTAGTCACCCCCTAAAAGCAGCCTTGGGTCGCCAGTATTGTATGGATCTCAGCGTGCGCAGGGAGGGTGCACGTAGTAACAGTCTCGCAGCACCGAACGTTGGCGGACGAATCTTGCATGCGGCAGGGCCACGGGCCAAAACGCCCAGGAGCACGGGACTAGGGGGTGTCTAAAAAAAGCAGGCGGTCCCGATCGGGACGCTTTTAGTGGCCTAAAGCGGGAAAACCAAAATAAAGTGCACCGTATCTTAAGAAGGTCCCTCTCAAGCTGAATAAGCGGCTTGCGTATTCTATCTACCGTGCATTCGCACGCCCAGAAAGTAGAGGTTCCTTCTTCACCAGTCTTCATCTCAGATCGCTTGTGCAGAAGTCCATATTAAAAGCAGAGCCACCGAGTAGAAAAAAAAAAAATAGGGATTGTAAAAAATATGAAATATATGGAAAACACCGCTGCCCAGAAATTGTTGGAACCCCAAGAACGGAAAAGAACGGAAAAGAACGGAAATTACCACACAGTAATGTTCTTTCCATTTCCTTTCTAATTATGCTCGCAGTCAGTTTCCCCCCAACGAAAAAACAGTTATTAATGTCAAAAGCATGCAAAAGTGAAGACCAATTTTAAATCATGCGACTTTAAAATCAGGCCACCTTGCCATCGTAATGTAGACCATTCATTCTCCCCGAAACGCTTCCCGTCAAGCTTTTAAAAGCCNTAGACCATTCATTCTCCCCGAAACGCTTCCCGTCAAGCTTTTAAAAGCCCACGACAATCCGGGTTTCGGGACCTTTGTCTTGCTAGAGCAGGAATCTTGCACCTACTCCAAACGCGGTGTATCTTAGAACAAGTGCGGTGCATTGCTTCGCTTATTCTTTCTCATTCGCTGCAAGGCCTCACATGGCGCATATCGCTGAATCTCTGTCCCCGAGGAAAAACTCCCTTTTGTCCACCTACCTTTCGTCTCCATCCCAACTTCTCCGTGGGGTGTCTGATTGCTCGTGCCCTGTGATAGCACCCTCCACTCTGCTCCACACTTCTCCCTCTGCTGTGGATCTCCGCTCTACTGCTCTCTGCTCATGACTACCCCAGGCCTGGTCTCCAAAAAGAGACGCAATCGCTTGACTATCGTATGTCGCCGATGCAGAAGAAAGAAGGCCAAATGTGACAAGGCCCAGCCTTGCAGTCAGTGTGTCAAGTTCCAGTGTCCCGAAGATTGTGTATATGATATGGCCAATCTCGAAGCCGGGCCCGTCAAAACGGAGGATATGCCCAGCCAGATCAAGCGTCTGATCGAGAAGCATTTCAATCTCTCCCAGAAAAACACCCCGTTGGTGCTCGATGACTTGCCGGACATGTCCTTGTTCAAGTATAAAAAAAACCTGTCCTCGCCGTTGCTAGGCTATAATCCGGTGCTCAAGTCCACCGATCTCATGAACATGCATATGAACTTTTCCGAGCAGAGTGCCCCCAGCCAGAACCTGTCGCCGGTGGGGAACCTTGAGTATATCGAGCCTAGGTTTTCTCGACACTTTCGGAACTTCAAAACTACCCAACGGCCCATATTCTTTGTGGAGTTGTTGCAGCTGGACCCTGGTGCACGGCTCTACTGGCGTTTGAACGATGCACACGAAAACATCAAGCTCATGACCGTGCAAAACTTCCCTTTGAAAAAACGTCTGGAGGTGGTCAAGGCTGCTGGCGCATATTTTGGCAGGGCCTTTATTACCAGCAATCAGAATAGCTCGTCCGTGGCCAAAGGCCAGCTCTCGGCCTATGGCTTACCTCTAGGGTTCACGTTTACGCCCAGCTACAATGAATTTGACCATTTCCAGGTCAACCTCCGCAAAGTGCTCCCGCTGAAGGCGTCGATTATTGCATACATCAAGCATTTCTTCATGCTGATCTACCCAAGCTACCCAGTGATTGATGAGTTCTGGCTTCTAGATGAAATCCAGACCATGTTTAATTTCAGCAGCGAAGGCGTGTTCTACTCCGTCAACATCACCTCCAAGCAAGACCTCCTCTTGGTGTCCATGGTGCTCTACACTCTACGGTTGTCGTACTTGTCGTACTTCACCAGTGTGAGATCTCAGAACGAGAAGATATTAGACTCGGTGTACATTGGAGAAGTGAAGCTCCGGGATTGCCCCATTTCTTTGAACACCGTCAACTTGGCCTCCAATTTGTACCAAATGGGAAGTATCCGATGCAAGCCGTCCTTTCTTCTTCTCCAGGCCGGGATTCTCAAGTGCATCAACCGCATTTTGTCGTTCGATAATGAAATTCCATTCAACCACCTGGACGGAGAATACAACCTAGGCTCGTTGACGTCGTTGGCCGTGGGTCTCTGCTTGGAGCGAGACCCCGACTTGATCCGCAACTTCCCGGGAGGCTTCAAGGAGAAGAACTTGAGGAGAAAGGTGTGGTACACCTTGGTACACATGGACTACTTGCTCTCTTATGTGTCGCACAAGCCCCGGATCATCTACCAGGCGCAATACAACACGAAGCTCCCTGAGTACGACAGCACGGGGTCCAATATTGAGAACATTGCTCTTGAAGAGCTCGTGATCAAAAGCATGGCCCGCAACTTTGAGGTTTTGAGTGCAGGCGACGAGATCCTCGACATGTGTCTCGATATGAGGCTGTCCTTCAAAGCTCTGGACGTGGTGCAGAAGCTCAACGACTACGAGCTTCTTTTGGCCGAAAAGTTTGGCTTCATGAGTGACTACTTCAAGCCTTGCAAATGTCCACTCATGCGCACGGTGATCATCTCGCAGTTGTCCACCCACACCTCCATCCAACTCTTCATTGCGTATGCATACTACTTCTTCTACTTGTACTATAAGCACAAGGGAGAGTCGTCGTTGAACTTTTTTTTCTTGAAGAAAACTTTGAGCATCATGTACTCGGACTTTGACTACTTCTGCGTGGAGCTCATGTTCACCGAGGAGGAGTCCTTCAGCTATAGCTTCACTCTTTTACTCAGCCCGTTGCTTCTAGTGCTAGTGCATGTGGTGGGGATGGTAGGGTTTGCTTTGGGGGCCACGTTGAACTGTACCATTCTAGTCTCGGATATAGCCGAGCTGGGGCCCACGCGCATTCAGTTGTTGAAGATGATTGCCTATAAGAACGAGACGTTTTCGCTACGGAAACAAAAGTTCTTCAAGCTCTTGAGTGAACGGTACTTTTATGCATGGAAATGTACCAAGATGGACGGGCCTGCATACTCGCTTCTCTACGACGAGCTGTTTTACATGGTAGACTTCGAACTCTTGAGAAACGCATCCATTTCCTGGACTGATGACCAGATCCTGAAGTTCTCTGCGTTGATCCCAGACAATCCTCCCATCGAGGCCAAAGACCCGGCCTTGGTGGCCGATCTCAGTTATCAGAGTACCAGGAGTATTGACGATACCGACTTCGTGGGAAAGGACTTGTACAAGACAGTCCAATCTGATAATTTCTGGATTGTCATCAACACGTTGGTGGAGAGAGAGCCCAATGCGTTCCATGCGGCACAAAGTGCCCAGATCCTTCAGCAAAAGTTGGACCTGAATGTTGATAGCATGACCATGAAGAAGGAGGATTTCATACAGCCGGAAACCCCCCAGGATTACTCGGTGCTTCGGCCCACTCCGGAAGGCCTGAATTTGGAGCCCAATGTGTCGGAAATCCTCGACTTCAATTTGTTCAACACCGATTGGACGGTGGAAGATATTCTATAATTACATCGATAATTCAGACGTTCTTTCTATTTGCCATGCATGTTTGGCTATAACTTAAGGTCACGGGCGGTCGCTGATCGGTACCGGTAGGCTAGTCCTCGTGGGACACCACCGGCTGGTAATGGTGGTCTTTGTAAATATAAAACTGCAAGTAGATGATGGCATCCTCAAAGATGGTACCCACGGAGCCCAACAACCAGCTGAAATTGAGAAGAACATACTCGGAATCGCTTCTGTAGAACAATATTTGACCGGCATATGTGACGTTGCCTAACGTAGAGAACAAGAAGAAAAGAAGACTCAAGCCCTCCACGGATTTTCGCTGGTGGTTGCGGATGATCTGGGGGATTCGGGCACCCCAGTACATCAGGGCAGACAAGTAGCCAATAATCTGAGGCCCCAAGTCGATTTTGGAATGGTCGGGCTCTTGCGCCTTGGAGTCAGAAAAGAAGTAGCCCAAGCAGCCTGCACCCACCACAAACAAAACCGGCAAAATGTACATGGTGAACACGTTCTGGGAATTGTTCTCGAGCACCACGCTCGTAAGCGCCGACGAGCGTCTTCTTCTATTGACCAAAGCCTCATTTTCCGCCACAGGAGTGGCACCCCCCTGCGAGGCCAGTCTATGGTGTTTAGGGTAGTACTTCGAGTAGTAGAAGTAGGATGTAAGCATTAAGCCATCCACCACACAGAACCACACGGCAATAGTAACGACTTCAGGCAACAACGATGCCCAAAGAGCACCCGCCAAATTAAGAATATCGCCAATAAGCCAGATGGAAATGAAACTGAGCGAGATTCCGTCCGCAGACTTGGACTTCCACTGCTCCACCAACTGAGGCAAGAGCAACACGATGTAGCAAGCAAGACTAGCGGTTAGTAAAGAGAGCGAGAAGGTCTTTACTTATACATACCAAGTGGAGCCGGAGACGCCCGACGCGGTGTTTCTCCAGGAGCTGACTTGTTCTAACATGGCCCAGATAAAGAAAGAGATAAGAAAAGAAACTGCGAAGAAGTGCGCGAAAAGCAAAGACGTGTATTGGACCACATGAGATCGGAGTCAGTGCATGGATCGAAGTTGTTGGAACGGATGTTTTTGTTTTGGTGTTTCGGGCGTGTTTCATGTTTGTTTCAAGCTAGTTTCAGGTCAATTTCACATGTGTTCCAATCTGGTTATTTTGTTCTTTCTGTCCGTTTTATTTGTTGTTGTAGTGTACATTTGACTGGGTGCAAATGATGCCGTACGTCCAGCCGCACCCCACTTGAAATGCGCACCCACTAAGTGAGAGTCGCCATAAACACTCGCTTAGACTTGAACGACTACCTTTTCTTCCTAACTAATTCCAATGGTTTTGTTCCATTAGTGCCTGTTTTTAGCTCTTATATTTTTAAGTGTGGGCTTTATTTAGACTCAGAAATCCGACTTGTGGTTTATCTTAGGTCCCCTCAACTATGAGCGAGATCCCCTCTTTACATACTCTGGATTCCTTGGATTCCGTCCTCCTGTACCGAACTGGATAATGCCTTGTCTGACGTCAAAGTGATGAGTGTAGGCCAAGAAGTACTTTATACTATCCTTCTGAACATATGCATTACTCAGAACCTTATGAGACTTGTCCCTTTATCCAATTTCTCTCTATTACAGGTACCACTCACTCCCTGCACACACGGGTCAGGACATCTCACATGTTCAACACTAAGTACAACCCTTAAGTACCAGTTATGATGAGAAAGACTTTGATGGTAGGGATTGAAGAAATTCCGAAAGTCTAGTATTTGGTATATATGGAGAAGAAGTAGTCAAGAATAAGTATGTCATAGTCTGGTCACTGGTGAATCGCATTAGTATAGATGGGTATATAATTGTCAGTAGTACGTTAGTCAATGGCCAATTTTCGTGGCAAAATATTTCCCTGGTAAACGACTCACGTATAAGTGATTGATGATCATAGTAGTGGCGCAACTTGATGAGTGCATTTATATACTGAGTACGTGAAGCACACAGGTAAAAATAGTAAGATCTTATATTTACTTCTTAATCTGTTAGTCACCAGCATAATCCTGAATTACTCTGATTTGTCTTATGCTTTATCAGGTGATTCATTGGATGTCCAAAAGAGAATCCTGAGGCTATTAAGCAGACTTCCAAAGCTCCCATAGAAGCTCCAGTAAATTAATAACATACTATCAGGGCTTTTTCAGGCCAATTTAGGGAAGGGATCAAACTAAGGAGTATGCAAAAATAAGTGGTGTGTTCTAAACTACTCTATTGTATGGATCGACTATGACGTAGTACCAGTACTATAAGACTATACTTTGGTTTTAAAGCTTGAGGACTTCTCTGGGGTATGACTTCTTAGAAACATTGTCATAATTTAGGTGAGAAACTTAAAACCCGCAATCACCTATTTAACGGCATATTTTTAAATGGGTCATTGCGGGTCATAAATCATATAGAAAATACAGCCTCTAGTGTACTGCACTTGGGTAAACATTTAACTCCGAGAAAAATACACCTAGCAGTTTATTGTACTCTATGAGATTCAGGTAGAATTCATTGGTCCATCCATATTTTCCATATTCCGATCAAGCATAGAAGATATAGGAGACAGTAATCGTTCCTAGAATCTAAACTTCAATCTGGGGCTTGGGCCGGTCGTATCAGTACGTATTGGCGTCGTCACCAGTCCAGAAAAACCCAAGTGAGGAATTTTTCGTCCTGCTGGAGCTACCATACTCCGCACCATGTACCAAATCATACTTATTTTAGTGTGTAGTATACTATGAGTGAGTAGTGTAGTATACTATGAGTGAGTAGTGTAGTAATGGATGTAGTCTACTAGGCGTGGTCATGATAACTGCATTCTAGGATTCAGCTGTTTGCTTCTAGCCATAATGAATTCCAATGTAGCTGTACAATCTAGTGTCTTAAAGGTATATACCATAGAGAACATAGTAATATGGTCTGGTAGTAACCTCCATGCTGCGGCAGATACTTGAACCACTCCCGAACTGTGCCTATGTAGTGGTAAAGTGTAGCATAGAGTCATATAGTAGTATACGGTAGTAGTTTTTCTGTATGGATATGGAGCAACAGATTTTTAGCGTAGAGTCGTAGAGTATAGAAAGTAGTGAAACAAAGCAGTATAGTGATGTAGCAGTAATGGTAAACAGTTTAGAGTAGTCAGAAAAAGAGACTCTATGTGAGTCACTCGATACTTTGATGTGATTCACTGGATACTGGAATGGCTCTGGGTGTAGGCTGCTCACATGGTATATTTGTTCATCTAACATGAGTACTACTATTGAATATAAATTGGTTACCGACTATTTTCCAGATAATATACCTTATCAATTGCCAGACCCCTTTCATGTTTTTGATATCTCTGTGTCCACCTTCATACACCTACCTTCATGAACTTACCTTCATATACTGTGGTGTTCCGTTAGAGTGATACTATGGAACGTGTGTGAACGGTGTGGACAATTTCTGTATTTTAAGGGAGAAAATGGTAGTGGTTGGATCCATGATTTGAACAGGGGGGTTAAAGAGGGGGTTGGTGCTTTAAGTATTCCATTTGGGTGTTCAAACTGCGGCAAGTGGATTTGGGAAAGTATCTTTTGGGTAAAAACTAGGCTTCAATATTAAGTTAACTTCTGGGAATTAGACTTCAGTTGCCCTTGAGATTTAGTATTTGAAACTTGTTCAATTTCCACATGCAGAGTATTGTGTGGTATATATCCGAGGCAGACAGCATCCAATGAGCGAGAGTGTATTATTTCCTTTTATAGGTAAACTCCGAATGTTCTGGTATTTATGATTCCTCGGGATTCTGTTATTGGGTATTGTATTACTCGATATCCTGGTACTCTGGCTGGTTCTGGTTCTGGCAGTCTGTATACAGACATTTTAGTTTTAGCCATTTTCCGGGACATTTTTCTGGGTCTAAGCTGATCAATTTTCGTTAAAAATTGTTGTAGTCACTTAGCGTTTTGACCAAAAAAAGACTTGTATATGCCCCATTATACTGTAGTAGTGTAGTCATGTTAATTTTCTTCGCCAGTATACTTCTCTAGAGTTTGCTTATTCCCATAGTTTAATTTTCTTATGACTACAAATATCCTACTAGACTTAGGTATGTCATTCAAAAAAAAAAAAATTTCTTACGTATGAGATATGCCTGTAGTTCAGTGTATGGTCACTCTCAGGTTACTCTCAGAACAGTTCCCGGCACGAAAAATCTCTTCTCGTTCTTGAGAGTCAATTCCATTCAAATATAAAGAGTTCCTCAGATTCCGTTCATTCCCATCATTATTTGGTATTGTTCTGTATCAGTGTAGACGGTGGGTGGTGTACGGATGTGAGATTCAAGCCAGTCATACGGAAAGAAAATCCCCCCCTAAAATCCAATTCAGACCCTAAAAGGATTTTTCTGGTTATTATTAGATTATCCACAATACTTATACTTTCATTGTACTAAAAACAGGCAGTATTTTTTTCTCACTGTAAATTAGTATTGTAAGCCCAACAAGCACACTACGCAGCGTCATTTACAGACAATAAGAGAATCATGCAGCACTCGAGTTCTACGTGTTGTTGTTATGTTTTTTATTGAGGTGAACAAACAATAAAGCCGAGACTTGCAGCCATGCAGGATGCAGCAGATCCATTGTGCAGCTCAGAGGTACTACCATTATCTCAGGAATTGTCAAAAGGGTCAAAATTCAAATTGCCAAGAGAAACAAATTGCCCAAAATAGAGAAACTAATTTCTCAGGTTTTTTAATGAATTTTTTCAGGAATTAAAGATGTTCAATCCGGATTCATAGCTGGGTGGTACCTACAACATAG
This sequence comes from Metschnikowia sp. 13-106.1, assembly GCA_002374735.1. Taxonomy (NCBI): domain Eukaryota; kingdom Fungi; phylum Ascomycota; class Pichiomycetes; order Serinales; family Metschnikowiaceae; genus Metschnikowia; species Metschnikowia sp. 13-106.1. Next base: position 116,946 of record NLAL01000033.1, read on the forward strand.
CAGAGGTGCATTTAAAGGAAGGAAGCAGCACCCTTAAGGACCGAGCCCAAAACGGGGATTTCGGCAGCATCGGAAACATCCGCCACTCCATTGATCACCACCTTGGCAAGACCCATAACAAGTGGGAGGAGCAACATGAAACTCCGGCCCTCAAGCTCCACGGATCTCTTGTTGATGGACAGAACAGAGAGCTCAGGGCTCGAAATCAAGTTGTCCAAAGGAATGTCTTGTTGCTGGGCAATCTTTTCGATCTCACCCACAGTGTTTTCAGCGAGAGTCTTAACGGCACCAATGATCTTGGAAACATGGGCAGGGACGTCTTCGTCAGCCTCTTGCGCCTTGGGTGCAGGATTCAACTGTTGAGCAAGCTTGTTCATGTCGCCAGAGGCAGGAGCTTCAGCAACTTCAGGAGCATCGGCCAGGGTGAAGTCGGAAAGGTCCATTCCGGAGTTGTCGGCGTCGGAGGCGGAAGCAACGGCAAGAGAAGCAATGGCGAAGGAAACGAAGGTGGAGAATTGCATTTTTAAAGGAATGGCTGAGATTGCGAGGTACTAGGAGGAGGATGGGTGCGAGAGGCAGAGGATGATGATTGGAACATGGCTGCGGTTTGGCCCAATACTTATACTTGTCGGAAGCAGAGATAAGCTCCAGGGGATTTTTGACGGGGCCTTGCCAGTGTCCTACATTTGGTTTTAGACGACAAGCTCGTCTATTTGGCGTGGACTTTCTGGTGTCCCATGCACACATTTCGCGTTAGCATGGCTTCAATAGAGAACAATGCCAGACTGTAACTTACACATAGACTTCTGCAATGATACAATACGTTGCGAAGGGAATAAATAGAACGCGTCGTCTGAATCGACCAATGTTCTCTACCGAATGTTTCTAACCGTGTCTCCATCGTTTGACAGGTCTAGTCGTCTGTTGTAGTCGTCTGTTGCAGCCGTCTGTCACCGATTGTCTAATTGTCCATTGTGGTCCATGTCACCACTGCACCCATGATATCGACATCCTTTTTCAGTATACACTTTCACCATACATTTTCCATATCCATTGCAATTGCTATGACTACACCGAGGCTCATCATACGGTTATTAGAGTGGCCAGGAAAAGTGCTGGCACCAACATTCCTTCACAACAGGAAGCCGCATCGCGCACTCTGCTGCAGGCATCACAATGGACCAAATAGACTAAATACGTCCTTGAGTCAACATATTACGCTGGTGTTTCCTCTAGAGGGGATTTGACGGTACACATTCAGATGCAAGTCAATTTCAGATTTAATGACTACTACAATGTCAGATTTATCACTACTACAATGGGTACTAGGGTACTGCAATAGGCACTAAACTGCAATACGCACTATGGAAGTATATGCACTAATCAGGCAACCACGAGGCACCACGAACAAGGCCCCTTTCAAAGGGCCATCCAGAATAGAGTCATGTTGAGTATGGAAATTTTTGATAGGGAAAAATTGAAAAAAGTAGTTTTGATAAGGAATTATTCGCTTCAAGATGCGTATACATATCTGGTACTACCAGTCACTCACACTCACTACACTAACTGTATCTATACGTATAAAACTGATATCTATACGTATAAAATTGATATTTAAACATAAAAAACTGATATGTAAACATAAAAAACTGATATATAAACATATAAAAGTGATATCTAAATATGTAAAAGTGATATCTAAACATGTAAAACTGATATCTATACATACAAAAGTGATAGCACATTCACTTCTTTGAGACCTTCTGAATCTACTAGAAATAATAGTCTCGATTAGTTTCGATAGTTCAACTTTTAGCTATGGATGTGTGGGAGCTTTCGAAGAGTGGGTGGATTTGAAGATTCAGCCGTGTGACCACCTCTTGACGCACTCACTTACATCCATCGCAGCCTTTTGCTGGCCTCACGCATTGTCACTTCCTTAAGTGCTCTAGACGAAACAGGGTTTTACTGCTAGTAGAATTTTATCATTGTCTTTTGGTTCGGCGATGTCCGGTCCAGGTCTGGGAAAAGCAGGGTTTGCCGTGACATTATGTCAAGTAATGCTCCATCGGGCTCGTAACGGGGCTCATAACCAGAGGGCTCATAACCAGAAGACCAGAAAGTCTTATAACCGAAAGTCACTTTGGATCTCGTACCATAATGAAATGGATAACTTCTAAGAATTTTCTCTTCAGAATCAGTGTCCAGAATGCAGTTACATACTGGAGCCCTAAACTCATGCTACTTGACCTTTTAAACTGGCAGTACTAGTATTGACGGTACTACTCCTGGACGATACTGTTCATACTAGATTTTCATACTGTTCAAGCGGTCAAGCACTAGTTACTAGACACCAAGTGCAAAGAACAAGTACTACACCTGTATATACTACGCTATTCTACATGCTACATTACAGAAGACACCACTAAAAGCTACACTACAAAAGACACAACTAAAAGCTACACTACAAAAGACACCACTAAAAGCTACACTACAAAAGACACCACTAAAAGCTACACTACTTCATACTGCTCTATGGTAATACAATGGTATACAGTATTGTAGACAATCAACTATATTGACTGGGGTATAGAGGTGTAGTTCGTAGTTAGATCTACACAATACTGGGTGACTGCTGATACGCAGATATACTGAACTCTCTGTTTCTGAACTTGAAACCGTCCCACACCATTCTATGCTCTACCATAAATCCTCTACCACATATTATCCACCTTTGGGCCAGCTTAGTTAGCCGAGTATTGATCGTGCTCATACTTACCCAATTGCTATACCCAAAGGGATTATTTACCAACAAAGAGAGGCTTGCCACAACACATCGGTAATCTTAGTTTTAAGTACCGGACATGTTGTGAAAACCCGTATCGGATCTAAGACCATTACTGTTACTGTTACTGTTACTGTTACTGTTACTGTTACTGTTAATGTTAATGTTACTGTTACTCTAAATGTTAATGTTACTATTACTCTAAATTTGAAACCTGTATGAGTATGTTATCTGAGTGTTTCTGTAATTGTATGAAATTGAATGCTTCGTATGTACCTACCTTCAGATTCGTCGGACGTCTAGTAGAGACTTAAACAGAGTATAGAGGCCATATATCCATATGTAATGGGTGGTAATAAAGCACATGCTGTGGGATTGGTAGTAGATCTGACCACGATGCGTGTCTAACTAACCTTGGTAGAATACATATATTGTCAACCATCGTAGGCTCTAGTCCTACCATATTCTCTTCTAGTCTCTGGTAATCTCTAGCTCTCCTAGTCTCGGCCGTAAGGGTTATAAACAATACCAGTTTTCTTAACCACACTAGTGCTCATAATACCCATTATAGTTTCATAGGACTAGTTTCCGGTATAACGTTGAGAATTTGCACCCATAGTTGCACCCGGTGGTCGCACTCACACCACACTCACATTACATTTGCACCCGTGCACCACGCACGATGAGTGAAAAGATTTTTTCTCCCCCATTCCACCTTTCAACATCTACTCTTTTCCCAACACAATGGTATGTTCATACACGTAAACCAGTCACCTCTGCATGTACCGATCTGGTTGTGTGTCATAGAAGTGGATCCGTTTCTGTAATCTATTCATGTCAGGGGCTATCTCGCGGTCGACATGGAGTCCTCCCCCCGGCACACGCAGCATGCGCTGAAATCATGTCATGTCGGCCCTGAGACTCTTCTACCATAACATCTTTAGTTTTCAAGAATGTGCTTCCACTTCTTGGATCACCGGCTGAGTATCTTGCGATACTGTAGAGTGAAGTTTTGTATTTCGAACCTCAACTAACTCAATGACACAGCCCTCTTCCAAGAAAGTTGCCCCTAACCCTTTGGCTCCAAAGGCTGAACCAAAGTCCACCGACGCTCCTACCAGAAGCTTCGGTATTGGCCAAGCCATCCGTCGTAAGACTGACTTGAGTGCTTACGTCAAGTGGCCCAAGTATGTCA
>NLAL01000230.1:0-26739 GCA_002374735.1 Metschnikowia sp. 13-106.1
CCCGTTACATAGGACTTTGGTCTTGTAAGGTACAACTTACATATCCCTGTATATTAATATATACTAAAACAAAAGTTGAAAACTACTGCTATATTGTTAAGTTCTTTATAGCGTGTGTTTACCTAAACTTGTATTCGTTGGTAGTTTCTCAAAGAGAAGAACCGGAGTGGCATATATACCTTTGAGAGAAACGTGACACCGCAAAAGTCTCCACTAGAATAATGGTAAGGATTGATTCAGAATATCCGAAAAGGCCGGGGTTGCACGAAGTGCCATGATGGCCCAAAACCGTGATACGGCCTTTGTACTGGCCATTGTTGGTATGATATTGTAGGCTTCATAATGTCTCTAATAGGCAGTGTCCTACCTATAGTGGTTCCAACACTAGTTACAGTTTTGTTGTAGTTTTGTTGTAGTTTTGTTGTAGTTTTGTTGTAGTTTTGTTGTAGTATGTCCAGTGGTCGGATTGTAAGATGGGCAGCGACCAGTGTGCAGATTAGTGTATAAACTTTCTAAGACCATCTCCTGACCCTATTTACAGAGTATGGATCTGGCTGTTTCTTTTTGGCAACTTTTTCTCTCTCTTTGTGTCTTTGTTTCTATTTAAAGACTTTGACATCTCTCTTTCTCTGACATCTCTCTTTCTCTGACATCTCTCTGCATTAGAAACTGGGGCAGGCTGACTAACTGGGAAGATATAAGTAGTGGAAAACCAAGCCCACGGAACTATCACAAAAATTCAAATATATAAGAAGGTTTATAGATTTAATAAAATATGAAACTGGGGGATTTGTTCATTGGACTTCTCTACTTTGAGTTAATGACCTGCATATACATCGCCGTATTTCTGTCTCCTCCCAATTTTCAGAAAATTCAAAATAAGCACAAATTCAAATTATTAATGGAAACCTGATCTATTTACCAAACCCTCTAGTCTATATTCCTATTTTGTGATTTTTAACACCTCTATTTAGATGCGCACCTAACAGTTACAGTTTTGTTGTAGTTTAGTTACAGTTTTGTTGTAGTTTAGTTACAGTTTTGTTATAGTTTAGTTATAGTTTTGTTATAGTTTAGTTATAGTTTAGTCATAGTTTTGTTATAGTTTTGTTAGATTCTGGTTACGTCCAGTACTCTGTTTTGTGTGTTTATTCGGTAGGAATCCGAGTACTTATATAGCTAACCTGTGGGTACCAGAGAAGTGGAGCATAGTGATTAAACGCCATGTCACGACGTAAGGTGAAAGTATGAGTCCAAGTCACGGGGTATGGTGCCTTGGACGAGTCATTGGCATTTGTAGGCTCGAAAAATATCTCTATGGGTAGTATGTTTACCGTGGTGGGTCTAACAAGTTTAGTGATAGTTTAGTTATGGTTTAGTTATGGTTTAGTTATGGTTTAGTTATGGTTTAGTTATGGTTTAGCTATAGACATCAGTATAGATAGACGTAGACAGGTGCTTGCGAGAAGACTCATTCCACCCTGGTGGTTCATCACATTCTACTACGTTCTTTAATATAATATCCTTATAGTATAGATAGTATAGATAGTATAGATAGTATAGATAGTATAGATAGTACAGATAGTATAGATAGTACAGATATTATAGTACAGATAGTATAGATAGTATAGATAGTATAGATAGTATAGATAGTATAGATAGTACAGATAGTATAGTACAGATATTATAAATAGTATAGTACAGATATTATAGATAGTATAGTGTTAGATTCCGGTTTCGTCTCTATTTAATATGCTCATTCGCCGATGATCTTCCGAGGAACGAGTCTGAGGTACTTAAATACTTTTAGAGAAAAAAGGCGTGCGACTTAGCACGAGAACAATAGCACTGAACGCCGTCCCAACATCGTGCGAAGTTGGGTCTTAGCGTCTTGATAATGCTATTGTTAGGATTAGACAGTGAGGGCTTAAAATACTCAATAGTTAGGACACTACCTGGTGGATCTAACAGTAGTATATCATATAGTATCATATAATACAGTATGGTATAGTATAGTAGTATAGTATCATATAGTACAGTTATGGTATAGTATAGTAGTATAGTAGTATAGTATAGTATAGTATAGTATAGTATAGTATAGTATAGTATAGTATAGTATAGTAGTATAGTATAGTATAGTAAAGTACAGTATAGTATAGTAGTACAGTATAGTACAGTACAGTACAGTACAGTTATTATAACTTCAACTAGAGTTGATAATAGTATCTAATTTAGTATTATAACTATATTCATTCCAAACTTTGAAAAAAGTATTTTCATAAAGTTTATAATAAGTTTCAGGATGTCTAAGAGAGAAACCGAATTTAGAGAAAACTTTACTAAGAGTCTTTAATTTATACTTGTTGGCAAGTGTTCAAGCACACGATGCTCTGCTCTTGAATATCATATAATAAGGCCTAATTTAGGTCTATTAGTAGCAAAAGAATAATAGTTAAGTATACCATTAATTTTTGCATTATATGTTCTCAAAATATAATAATGAGGATGATTAAATAGATTTTTTCTTCCTTTAGGGAATATCTATTAAACCTATTTCTTTTCAATAAACCTGTTTTTATAAGCTTATGTATAATATAAGAAATTGGAGCTTTAATTGAACTTCTTAAATGGGCTTTCTTTAGGTATTGAAACCTTTATCTAAAACAACATAATCTTTAGTTCTTAAATTACATATAAGAGCACCTAAGAATTTGAAATCTTTATTCATAGGGGTTATGGAGTTCAATATAGTACGTATAGTATAGTAGTATAGTATAGTACATTATAGTACGTATAGTACGTATAGTATAGTACGTATAGTACGTATAGTATAGTACAGTAAAGTACAGTACAATACGGTATAGTATAGTATAGTATAGTACGTATAGTACAGTACAGTACAGTACAATACGGTATAGTATAGTACGTATAGTATAGTATTGTTAGACCCACCATGGGTAAACACACTACCCATAGAGGTATTGTTAGAGCCTATGAATGCCAATGACTTGTCCAATGCGTCATACCCCGTGACTTGGACTCATCCATTCACCTTACGTCGTGACATGGCGTTTAATCACTATGCTCCACTTCTCTGGTATTCGCAGGTTAGCTATATAAGTACTCGGATTCCTACCTACCGGAATCCATCGTCGAATAAACACACAAAACAGAGTACTGGACGTAACCAGAATCTAACAGTACAGTAAAGTACAGTATAGTACATTACGTAAAATACAGTATAGTATAGTACAGTACAATATAGTATAGTACAGTATAGTATAGTATAGTACAGTAAAGTAAAGTACAGTATAGTACACTATAGTATAGTACATTACAGTAAAGTACAGTATAGTACAGTACAGGACAGTATAGTATAGTATAGTACAGTATAGTATAGTATAGTATAGTATAGTACGTATAGTACGTATAGTATAGTACAGTACAGTAAAGTACAGTATAGTACATTACGTAAAATACAGTATAGTATAGTACAGTACAATATAGTATAGTACAGTATAGTACAGTATAGTATAGTATAGTACAGTAAAGTACAGTACAGTACAGTACAGTAAAGTATAGTATAGTACAGTAAAGTACAGTACAGTACAGTACAGTACAGTAAAGTATAGTACAGTACAGTACAGTATAGTACAGTAAAGTACAGTACAGTGTCCTGGTGGGTTCCTGGTGGTCTGTACAAGACATGTTAGTCTCCTCAGAAAATATCTGATTGATTAACTCTAGGTTTGGGACAGAGTTCCATCTATAGTTGAGCAACTCGGCTAGACCTTCTCCTTCTCCAACACTTATTATGCTGGAGCTGAACCTTCATAAAGATCATCACCTAAGGCCCCAGTAAGGTACCAACCTAAGGTGTAGGTCATTCTTTACTTTCCTAGAGATTTTCGGGAATCTTCAGTCATTGGTTATTCTCAACAAGCCATATGGATCTGGAGTCTTCAGTCATTGGTTATTCTCAACAAGCCATATGGATCTGGAGTCTTGTATGGGGATTCCACCACCTATCGAGCTTCTTTCTTCAACATCTGCATTATAATGTTCAGTTATAGCTTTTGGACCTGGCAGAACTATAGCACATTATAACTATGCATTAACATTAACATTAGCCATGAGTGTTGGAGGATTTGGAACATTATTGGCTGGACCATCAGCTAGAAACATTCTTCATTGGTTGTATACTCTATAGTCCAACTGATGAGTTACGGACTTGAAGTCTTATTGCTGGTGTCAGATACTGAGGGTGTTCGTCAAGCTACCAGACTCAAACCTACATACCATGGGATAATCTAGTATGCGATTCGACCATGCGTTGCGGGCCAGCAGTAGAGTTGGAGTCATATGAGTAGTTGACGTGTTACAGTAAAGTACAGTACAGTGAATAAGTGTAAATGGAGTAACATAATAGGTATATTGCTTTTTCCATAATTATTAACAACATATCGTTATGGAATAACTATTGTTACATCAGACAGAATAGGCTTCAATAACCTCTACAGTAACGACCTGCATATAGCGAATCGAACAATTGGCAGGTCTTCATAATCAGAAACACTAAGTTTTTTTATTGACATATAATCAAATGGGAAGTGTATATTATCACGGATATTTAGTGTGCAGGCTCGATTCTTGTTATGTTATAGGCAAGCAGTATAATGTAATTGGTAGCATATAAAGCTCATAAAAGCCTATGCCTTTGTTGAGGTGGTTCAAATGTATCCAGTGCATGAATTAAGTAAATACAGCTCAAGGGTAGAGCAGACCACTCATAATGGATGTGTCAGTTCAATTCTGAGTAATTCAATATGAAGATTAATGAAGTCAAGAGAACATGATGTTGGCACCGATCAAATGCTATGTAGAGAGCACATGCAAGTTATTGGGTTAATAGCATTAAGGGGGGTAATGCTTGAGATACTGATAAAAAGCATCTGCCAAATCTTGTTCAGTTTGGAGAGAAGCTGAATTCACCATACCCTAGTAGAAATTGCAGGTAGCTCACCGTAATACCTGGTTACTACGGATCGGAAGTCTTCTAGATGGCACACCATGAATCACGTTCATAGCATCAGTACTCTGTATTAGTCCTAATCTGGGATTGACTAGGATTAGTGGTATGATCTCTGCACTGGCCGCTTCACTAGTACCCGGTATCTGTCTGACTTGTTGAAACTGAGTTTGACTTGTTGAAACTGAGTCTAACTTGTTGAAACTGGCTTGTTGAAACTGAGTCTAACTTGTTGAAACTGGCTTGTTGAAACTGAGTCTGACTTGTTGAAACTGGCTTGTTCAAACTGAGTCTGACTTGTTGAAACTGGCTTGTTCAAACTGAGTCTGACTTGTTGACACTGAGTCTGACTTGTTGAAACTGAGTCTAACTTGTTGAAACTGGCTTGTTGAAACTGAGTCTAACTTGTTGAAACTGGCTTGTTCAAACTGAGTCTGACTTGTTGAAACTGGCTGTGATGACTCGAAACGGCTTCCTCGATGGCTTCCTCGTGAATGCCTGGATATCCATGTAATGAATCGAGTAATGACCGGAAATTCTATACTTCTGTGGAAACATCGATGCACATATAATCTATTCTCAAACTTTGGACTCCTCTCTTCTTAATCGGAATCATCTCTCCTTCTGACTTTGGACTCCTCTCTTCTTAATCGGAATCATCTCTCCTTCTGACGTTGAACCCTCTCTTCTTATTCTGACTGAATTCTTTTTATGCTTTATTATGGCTCAAAGTCCACCACTTTCTTGTCAGTCTCCTCTTCAATGTATAACAGGTCTACTCCGGACCAGTCCACTTTGATGCCTCGCTGCATGTCGGTGTTCTTCAAAATATGCTCTCTCTCCTTCTTCCAGTTCTCTTGCATGTCTGCAAAGCCCTTGTCCCACACCTTGTCGTAGACCTTCATGATCTTGGCCTGCTCCTCCTGTCTCACTTCTTCCAACGCCATCCACTCCATATGCTTGATGTCATCCAGAGATGGCTCGTAGATGTGCCAGATCACGTAATGGGGCAATCCAACCACGGAGTAGCCCATGCGCTTGCTCATCTTTCCAAACGCCTCTGTTTCCGCATGTTTTTCGAACGAAAACGCTGGGAAATGCAGTCCGGTCCGGAAAACCTTGGACTTGGTCAAGATCGACACTCCTCCAATTCCGTCCAAGTCCATCTCCACCTCGGGGTCTCCATAGGGGTCCCTCAAGTATGCCAAATGTGGTCTCCACGTCTGGTATTCCACATATCCTTCCACAATACACGCATCCTCGTCCAAGGTGTCTGCCAATTGCAAACCACCATCAGATTCTTGCCACGAGTTCAAGTCGTATGGTTGCTGGTTTCCCAACCAGTCTGGCAATGGCCGCCACACGTTCGGCACAATCACGTCCTTATCGTGGTGCATCAAGTCCTCCAAAATCGTAGGCGGAACGGTTTCCACGTCGGCATCTCTCCAGTACACAAACGAATGGTATGGCTTGATGGCCACGGTCCATAGCCAGTTCCGCGCACGTGCCATGAGCTTTCTCCGGGGCCCTTGAGCTGCAAACCCGTGTCTATCGGAAAACGACTGGCCAATCACCTGGCCAAAATCCTTTTCAAAGATCTCGATCTCGCCAAAATGCACCTTGGGGTCGATATCCGTTTGGAGCTCATTCAAATGCCTCTTCAACTCACCCATGGTGTCATCAGAAGAGTCACTGACCAAAAACGCCAAGTCGATCAATTCGTGTGGATACGTCAAGTTTCTCATATGGCTGAAAAACATCGGCAAATGTGCTGCTGCATCTCTTAAAGGAACGCAGAACAATACACGCTCATCGCGTTGCCATCCGTCGGGGGAGCCCACGTAGTGCGCCAAGTCGAAATACTGCACTGAGGGCAGATTGCTGAAGTTGGGCACATACAATGAGTTTTTGGTCACCAGCACAACTTCAAAAAGAGTCAACACGACTAAAATGCACAGAATCACCGCCACCTTCAACTTGTGTTTGAAGAAGGATCTGCCCACATTCCCATTGCCGATGGTTTCCAGCAAAGAGGAGGAAAAGGAAGGCGACGATTTTTCGCTATATTCGTATGGAGTCATTTGAATAAGCGACATCGAAAGAGATCCCTAAATAATGCGAATGCTCAAATCGATTAAAGAGAAAACAAATTCGAGATGGATTTGCGTGGATCTCGGAATGAGTCAAAATATCGAGATCTAGACTCTTGCTGAATCTGATAATTCAAACAAAATCAATGATTTGATATTAATATGCCACAGGTATCCAGTTCAGAAAAGATATCCAGTTCGGCAAAGATATCTTTTCCTTTCAAGTGTAGTTGCTTGTTTCCAGATTTCAGTATATCTTGGTGCTCAGATAAAACTCAATATAGAGTGAGCTATAATTAGACACCTGTCAATACGAGAAACTGAAGTCGGCAACTGAAATGAGAAACAAGAAAAAAGACTTCCTATTTGGGAAGGTGCTTCTTGGACCAAAAAAGAGGCCACTGGGAAAATTAGGTAAGGAGCGTCGGGGCCAGGGGGGGTGGCTATTTATGTATCTCTAGAGGGCACAGGGGGTACGTACGCCGCAGAGTCTGTATATGGCGATGGTGGCGATATGCACACAAAAAGAGATGAAACACGCCTTAAACACGAGGAGAGGCGTATATAAGTATCGGTGCTCGCTGCAAAGAAAATGGGGGTCTATGCGTTTTTCACACCGCTCGTGTTTTTCTTTTTAAGATCTGCGCGCAACCGCACGACATGATCGCACCGTTTCAGCTATCTGCAGGAACTTGAACTTTTTAGCAGCGTTTTTCTCACCTGACCATTGGTAGCAAGATTGGAATGCTCAGTTGGGGTGCTTAATGAGGGATTGGGAAGATATTATCCGAGGAGATTGGGGAAAATAGAAGGTGAATCAGGTGGAAAAAAAGAGATGTACGTATGATGGTGTACGGGTTTGTGAAATCCAAACATCTGTACACCACACTCCAATTCCTTCCAAAACGTCAAGTCAAAAATCAATGACCTCAAGTTAATAGCAGCCATGTATCTCATGGAGCCAGAATAAGGTTGGGGTGATGGATCAAAAATGTGCTTATATGCAGGCCCGAGCGTTTTGCGCGTCATCAGGTAAACAACCACACCAAACGCGAGGCAGGAGGGTTCAAGTGGCAACCCCTAATAGATAGTTGTTTCAGTGTTTCAGCTGTGTTTCAGATTTGCATTAAGCTTTTGTTTGCGTTTCATTGTTGTTTCAGCTGTGTTTCAGATTTCAGGTCATACGATTACAGATTTACTCGGCACTCCTAACTGCCGATCCAGCATCTATTGATTACACTATTCGTGTTTCATACCTGTTCTTTCGTGTTTCATACTTGTTTCATCCTGTTTCATACTTGTTTCATACTTGTTTCATCCTGTTTCATCCTGTTTCATACTAATTCCTAACTTATAATACCCAATGAAAGTAGAGGAGCTCATCATAGACGGGTTCAAGTCGTACGCCACGCGTACAGTGGTCAGCGACTGGGATCCTCAGTTCAATGCCATCACTGGGCTTAACGGTTCCGGAAAATCCAACATTTTAGATGCCATTTGCTTTGTTCTTGGTATAGCGTCCATGACCACGGTCCGGGCGTCGAGTCTCCAGGATTTAATCTACAAAAGAGGCCAGGCTGGAGTCACCAAAGCATCGGTGACCATAGTTTTTGACAATTCGGAAAAGGATAAGTCGCCAATTGGGTTTGAAAACTCGTTGAAAATTTCCGTGACTAGGCAAATCATCTTGGGCGGGTCTTCCAAGTACCTTGTGAATGGCCACAAAGCTCAGCAGCAAACGGTGTTGAATCTTTTCCAATCGGTGCAGTTGAACATCAACAACCCCAACTTCCTTATTATGCAGGGTAAGATCACCAAGGTGCTCAACATGAAGCCGCAGGAGATCTTATCGTTGATAGAGGAGGCTGCAGGAACAAAGACATTCGAGGACCGAAAGGATAAGGCGATCAAAACCATGCAGAAAAAAGAGGCCAAGTTGATGGAGATACGCAACTTGCTTAAGGAGGAAATCGAGCCCAAGTTGGAGAAGTTCCGGTCGGAAAAGCGTATTTTCTTGGAGTTCCACAAGATCCAGGTGGACCTTGAGCGGATTCAACGCATAGTCAAGTCCTACAACTACAGGAAATACTCTTACAGCTTTGACAACTACTCCAATAAAAAATCGGAGAACGAGGCGGTGATTGGCGAGTTGCACCGCACCATCGAGCGGCTTGGCGGCGAAATCACCAACTTGAATGCGGATCTTGAGCATGTTAAGGCGCAAAAGAAGGCGGAGCAGAGCGGTGGAAGCCGCATCGAGGCGTTGTCAAAAGCCGATTCAGAAATGTCCGACGATATCACCAGATTGAGAACCACACGGGACTTGACCCGGGAAAACTTGGCGGAAGAAACGGCTCTATTGGACCGCTCTTGTACCCAGCGACAGGCCTTGGAGCACGATATTGCCAAGTCTCTGGAGACGTTCGCAGCCTTTGAGGAGAACCATCGTGAAATCAAGGACAAATTCGGACATATGAGCGACGAGTTCAACCAAAAAGAGGAGTTGTTCTCGACGCTCTCCACCGGAGTCACGGCCAAGGGTGGATTTGATGGAGGGTACATGTCACAAATGAAGGCACTTAAGGAGGAGTTGAGTGGGACACAAAACGTGATCAACCAGCTGAACTTGAAGCTCCTGCACTTGCGGGACAAGGTTTCTGGCGACACCAAGCGTATTTCCCAGGCCAAAGCCGAGACTGCATCATTGATGGAGGAGATGCAGAGCTACGAGCGAGAAATTGCGGAGAAAGAGACCCAATTCGAAAAGTTTGGCTTCAACCCAAAGGAGTATCAGGCCTTGAGAGACCAGGAGAGTCTTATACGAAAGCAGATCGTGGATTTTAACCAGCAACTCAACTACTTAAAGCGGGAAATCGGGGGAAATGTGGAGTTTACGTATTCCAAGCCATTTGCCAACTTTAACCCCGAATCTGTGAAAGGTACAGCACTCCAGCTCTTCAGTGTGAATGAAAATTCAGCAGAACTGGCATTAGCATTGCAGGTATGTGCAGGAGGGCGGCTTTACAACGTGGTGGTGGATAATTCCAATACGGCATCAGCATTGCTTGAAAGAGGCAATCTTAAGCGAAGAGTGACGATCATTCCGCTCGATAAAATCTCCGCAAGGAAGGTTTCACAGGATAAAGTCAGTTATGCCGCAGAAAAGTGTCCTGGAAACGTGGAGTTGGCCATGAACTTGATTGATTTTGAAGGGGACGTGGAAAAAGCCATGGCCTACATTTTCGGCAGCACTTTTATCTGCAGGGACCCGAAATCTGCTAAGGAAGTGACGTTTGACCCTCGGATCCGGGCCCGCTCTATTACTTTGGAAGGAGACATCTACGATCCTGAGGGTAACTTATCCGGAGGTTCACGGCGCAACAACTCGTCCATTCTCCTCAAGATGCAGAAGTACAACCAGTTGGTGCGGCAGATCCAGCAGTACGAGGCGAAGCTCCGGGGGATGCAGGAACAGATGGCGCAAATGGAAGCTCTTAGCGAGTCCACCAAGCAGCTCCAGACAGAGCTCAACTTGAGCAAGCACGAGATGTCGTTATTGCAGAGAAAATTGGACAATAGCGGGGGATCTGGAGTGATTCGCGAGCACCAGGCCAACATGCAAGAAATCAGCCAATTAGAATCCACCATCAAGGAGGCTGAGGCCAGGAGTGCAGAGCTTGAAGTGCACATAGCATCGGTCAACCGGGATATACAGGAGTTCCAACAGGACAAAGGCCTGAAGCTCCGGGAATTGGAGGCTGAGATCAAGGAGCTCAAGAAAAAGCTCCAGGCCGAGGACCGCAAGGTCAAGAAAAACGAGGAGGAGTATGAGAATCTCCAGCTTGAAGTGGAGCAGAAAAAGGCCGAATTGAATGCAGTGAGCGAGTCCATTGAGGCAGCCCAAAACAGTATCAGTGAAACGCAAAAGAAACTCAGTGAAACCGAGGAAAAACTTGCAGAGCTTGAAGAAAGGCATTTGGAGGTGCGCACCCAATTGGACGATGAACGTGCCAAAGTGTTGGGCTTAAACGAGGAGATTGCAGAGTTGAACAAGGCCATCACTGCTAAAAGTGAGCAGCAAAACTCAGCAAAACTCCAAGCACAGAAACTCAGCCACGACTTGGAAAAGTCGGCTGAAGCGACTGAGGCTGTGCGGCGCAAGTTGGACCAGCTTATAGAGGAGAATGAGTGGCTAGCGGACGAAAACGTGGTGGAGAGTATCATCCTGCAGTACCCCGACATCAATGTGGAGGAGTACGAGAACCAGGCCGCCATATTGGGGGAGCGGGCGCAGAACATGAAGCGCAAGGTCAATGCCAATATCATGAATATGATCGATAATGTTGAGAAGAAAGAGGCTGCGTTGATCCACATGATCAGGACGATTGAAAAGGATAAGTCCAAGATCGAAAACACCATCGACAAGTTAAACAACTACAAGAAGGATACCTTGGACAAGACGTACCGCAAAGTGTCGGTGGACTTTGGCGATATCTTTGCGGACCTTCTCCCCGGGTCGTATGCCAAGTTGGTGCCTATCAACCCACAAAATGTGACGATGGGGCTTGAAGTCAAGGTCAAGTTGGGGCCAGTTTGGAAGGAGAGTTTGGTGGAATTATCGGGAGGCCAGCGGTCGTTGATTGCGTTATCGCTAATCATGGCACTTCTCCAGTTCAAGCCAGCTCCCATGTACATTTTGGATGAGGTTGATGCGGCGCTCGACTTGTCGCATACGCAGAATATCGGGCATTTGATCAAAACTCGGTTCCGTGGCTCGCAGTTCATTGTGGTTTCGTTGAAGGAGGGTATGTTCACCAATGCCAACCGGGTGTTCAGAACACGCTTCCAGGACGGAACGTCCATGGTCTCCGCCATGTGATACTCCACGCTACTAACAAATGATGGTTGAGGATACTCCACGCTACTAACGAATTATGGTTGAGGATACTCCACGCTACTAACGAATTATGGTTAAGGATACTCCACGCTACTAACGAATTATGGTTGAGGATACTCCACGCTACTAACAAATGATGATTAGGGATGGTGCCATGGAAGACTTAAGCTTGGCTGTTCCTTGTACTTGGATGTGACGTTAGGTGGAGAGTCCAATGAATTTTTGTGCTATTATCCTCAAGCGTTCTTCTGGCCGAGATGCAAGACATGCTTCCAGTACCATGGTATATTTGATGTTCTCGTGTTCTCGTCTCAAAGCCAAACGTACTTCTGATAACCACTAGTATAGTATGGTGCTGTTGCTGTTGCTGGTGAGGGTGATACCAGTACAGAGTACTAGGAAGAGTCAGAGTCAGTATAACGCAAATTATATGCAAGACTGTTGGTTATATCCAGTTCCTTCGGAAGTGAGACTACAATCAGGACATTGGAACCAATTGAACACATCTGACAATTCCTTTTACTCTTCACCAATTGTTCAGTCAATGTATTGATTTTGGTGATATTCTGACCACTCCACGACATACCACGGCTAAGTCTATACCTAGTCCAAGCCAGCCAACTTCAGAGAAGTTGTGGAAAATGTGTTGGAGATTGAAGTGGCTCGATGGACTAGAATTGTGTACCTACTCATCTGTTTAGTAGTCTTATAGTTCTAGCTATAGTTCATTATCAGCCTTGTGTCAGTCTTTAATCGACATATATACTCTTATATAGACATTATATATGGTCAATTAGACATTTAGATATAGATATTTGGTCATTCATTCATTTAGATATTTGGTCATTCACTCATTTAGATATTTGGTCATTCACTCATTCACTCATTCACTC
The DNA here is from genome assembly GCA_002374735.1 of Metschnikowia sp. 13-106.1. NCBI lineage: Eukaryota > Fungi > Ascomycota > Pichiomycetes > Serinales > Metschnikowiaceae > Metschnikowia > Metschnikowia sp. 13-106.1. The sequence goes on from NLAL01000230.1 coordinate 12,910, forward strand.
ATTCACTCATTCACTCATTCACTCATTCACTCATTCACTCATTCACTCATTCACTCATTCACTCATTCACTCATTCACTCATTCACTCATTCACTCATTCACTCATTCACTCATTCACTCATTCACTCATTCACTCATTCACTCATTCACTCATTCACTCATTCACTCATTCACTCATTCACTCATTCACTCATTCACTCATTCACTCATTCACTCATTCACTCATTCACTCATTCACTCATTCACTCATTCACTCATTCACTCATTCACTCATTCACTCATTCACTCATTCACTCATTCACTCATTCACTCATTCACTCATTCACTCATTCACTCATTCACTCATTCACTCATTCACTCATTCACTCATTCACTCATTCACTCATTCACTCATTCACTCATTCACTCATTCACTCATTCACTCATTCACTCATTCACTCATTCACTCATTCACTCATTCACTCATTCACTCATTCACTCATTCACTCATTCACTCATTCACTCATTCACTCATTCACTCATTCACTCATTCACTCATTCACTCATTCACTCATTCACTCATTCACTCATTCACTCATTCACTCATTCACTCATTCACTCATTCACTCATTCACTCATTCACTCATTCACTCATTCACTCATTCACTCATTCACTCATTCACTCATTCACTCATTCACTCATTCACTCATTCACTCATTCACTCATTCTTCAGTACTTCATTGTAAAGTACTTCTAGTAAGACTTCTCTAATCTTAATCCGTACCAGTAATCATTGTTTAATATGCTTTTCTGAGCCTGTTCAGTCTCCTGGTATTTCTAGACCTCTAGACTTCCAGCACTTCATAGTTCAGGACTTAGTAACACTCCAGTAATGTAGTAGAAGTTCTAGGCTGGACTTCTGGACTTCCAGACCTCTGGTGATTCCAGAATAACAATCAATTATACCAGTAATTGTTCACTTTTGATCAACTTCACTTTTGCCATCTTCAGTAATCACTCTCCTGTGGCGAGAGGGAAAACTCATCGAAGGTCATGTAATCGGCACCGGGCCCAAAGTCACCCTCTCCTTCATAGTCCTCCGACTAGACGTTGTTTAACAGCACACCTTTCTTGCGTGACTCCTTCTTGAGCTGCTCTTCCTGCTCATACTGGCGATATTTTGCAAGGTAGATTTTGAGGGTTTCCGCATAGTGCTCGAACCCTAGCGTGAACATGGCCCATAAGATATCTTCACCATTTAATGTTTTGTTTCTTTTTTCGACGCCACATTTGCTGACGGCTTGCGACGTGAGAAACGAAATGAATTCCAGGGCACATTCCTGTATACACTCCTTGGCCTCCTTTGAGAGCTTGGCGAGCTTGGCCCTTTCTGGTAACGCTTTTTTCATCACCCTGGTGACGTTGGCTATGGGGAGGTACCGGTCCTGTTCCTTGATTTCGTAGTCGCAGTTGCGCATGCCGTAGTCCATTTCGTGCTTCATGAGGAAAATAAAAAGCGCAAAAGAAGAAGGAAGGGAGAAAAAAAAAAAGGAAAAAGGAGAGGGGAGGCGTTTATATATTTATAGTTTGCTTTTGTGTTTCGTTTGTGTTTGTGTTTGTGGGGTTGGATGAATTGGGGGTGCTGTAAATGCCAGGTGGAGACGATTACATACACTCTCATCTACAGGCTCTTATGAAAGGTCCATTAACAGCAAAGGCCAAGAAAAATAGAGCCAAGGACATGAGCAGAGTTAAGCTAGTTTTAAACGTTTTGCTTTTGAAGAAGGAAGAAATGGACCGGTTCAATTACCCTTTGCACAGTGAGCTTGATTCCTCGGAGGAGAACAAGCTTCCCGATGGTTGGGTCGAAACCAAGCAATTTGAACACGAAGGATCGCATACCCTTGCTTTGGACTATGAATTCTGTCAATCAGCAACAGGCAAAGAGTGCATTTACTCATTCATTCACATACTACTCAAGAGTCTTACCCGTAAAAGCACACGAGTTTTGTTAAGGCTTCGTCAAAGTGATGTTTGGTAAAATTGCACTGCAATCAAAGTCATCCTACACTTTCTATTGATGGATACCTGAAGAATCTCCTCCAAACAGACCACCCTATTGTTGATCCAGTGCTCATAACCAAGAACTTCAGTACCCAAGATCAGATTTATTGAAGAACAATACCAATACCTCCCGTTATATTGAAGTATCCAAACTCTACGACTACCTGTACTATCTGTACTACCACAACAAAAGTATACTACCACAACAAAAGTATTCAACCAACGCAACAGTGTTTCGTACCTCTTCACAGTCTTTCAAACTAAATGGCATAATGTTTCCCACAATATTGACACGGCGTTTCAATGGCCATTATTACAATCACTCCAAACTAGTGCAAGTACATGTCTCTCTAGACTGCAATACGGAGTTATTTACTGTTCAAAAGAAGGTGCGTGCTGGTGAAAAGACCATATACAAAGTACCAGCCAATTTTTAGTCCCGCATTACTACCAAGAGATTTATTTATACTTATATTGTTATTAAAATCTGACAGTAGGTTCATAATACCTTTAGTCACGCTCTTCCTCTGGAGAATCTAATACTAATACTAATACTAATACTAATACTAATACTAATACTAATACTAATACTAATACTAATACTAATACTAATACTAATAGTAATACTAATACTAATACTAATACTAATACTACTATGTCAGATCCGCCATGGGTAGTCATTGCCCACAACATTAGAAGAGCGGAGTTGGTCAACCTCATTGGCATTTCCGAAACCGCAAACTCCACCGGCGATGTGCAGAAGAAGTTGGATGTCATTGGAGACGAGATCTTCATTAATGCCATGAAATCCAGTGGCAACGTTAACATGCTTGTTTCCGAGGAGCAGGAGGACCTCATTGTGTTTGAAGGCGGAGGCCGGTATGCCGTGTGCACCGACCCAATTGATGGTTCCTCTAATATCGACGCTGGTGTCTCCGTGGGTACCATTTTTGGGGTGTACAAGTTGAAAGACGACCTGAAGGGCTCCATCCATGATGTCTTGAGAAAGGGCTCCGATATGGTTGCTGCTGGTTATACCATGTATGGAGCCTCAGCTCACCTTATGTTGACTACGGGCAGAGGTGTGCACGGTTTCACCTTGGATACTCAATTGGGTGAGTTTATCTTGACGCAGCCCGACTTGAAGAATCTAACATACTACTACTAATACTACTAATACTACTAATACTAATACTAATACTAATACTAATACTACTAATACTACTAATACTACTAATACTACTAATACTACTAATACTACTAATACTACTAATACTACTAATACTAATACTAATACTAATACTAATACTTATACTACTGCTAATACTACGAAAAATAATACTACTAATACTAATACTAATACTAATACTAATACTACTACTACTAATACTACTAATACTAATACTAATACTAATACTAATACTAATACTAATACTAATGTTAGATTCTGGTTACGTCCAGTACTCTGTTTTGTATGTTTATTCGCCGATGGATCCCCAATAGGTGGGAATCCGAGTATTTATATAGTTAGCCTGTGAGTACCAGAGAAGTGGAGCATGGTGATTAAACGCCATGTCACGACGTAAGGTGAATTGATGGGTCCAAGTCACGGGGTATGACGCATTGGACAAGTCATTGGTATTCGAAGGCTCTAACAATACCTCTATGGGTAGTGTATTTACCCATGGTGGGTCTAACACTAACACTAATACTAATACTAATACTAATACTAATATTAATACTAATACTAATATTAATACTAATACTAACAAAAATACTAATACTAATACTAACAAAAATACTAATACTAATACTAACAAAAATACTAATACTAATACTAACAAAAATACTAATACTAATACTAACAAAAATACTAATACTAATACTAATACTTGGCTAGAAATACGTTCAGATCTTGCTCGTGTTGGTTGCATTTTGTTGTGTTCCATGGTTGCTTGTTTATAAGCCAATGGTTCTCCGAAAGGAGAATAATAAAGCCATGGCTTTGGGCTACAGTGGTGTCGACTCACGTCAAAACCTTGTTCTCTACGTTCACGTTCTTTCAAGTATGCGTCCAAAACAGTTATTGCGCGTTGCACTTGGTGACTCGTAATTGAGTGTCACTTGACGTCTGATCATGCGAGCTTTGTATATTTTTGACACCATTAAGTACCAAGTGTAAGCCGTCCATCCGTTGAATGAGTTGATTTCGATCCGTTGAATGAGTCGATTTTGATCCGTTGAATGAGTTGATTTCGATCTGTTGAATGAGTCGATTTTGATCCGTTGAATGAGTCGATTTTGATCCGTTGAATGACTTGATTTTGATCCGTTGAATGAGTCGATTTTGATCCGTTGAATGACTTGATTTTGATCCGTTGAATGAGTCGATTTTGGTCCGTTGAATGACTTGATTTTGATCCGTTGAATGACTTGATTTTGAGTATCGAGTTCTTAAACGAACCTTTGGGTCCTGCCGCAGAAATGAACCAGATCAAAAACTTCTACAACTGGTCCTATCAAAACATGCGTTCCGTTTCCACTAACAATGTCATCATGCACGATGCTTTCCAGCAACCAAACTACTGGGCCGACTCTTTCAACGTCGACCAGGGCTACTACAACGTTGTCATTGACCACCACCACTACCAAGTGTTTAGCCAGAATGAATTGGCTCGTGACATCGACGACCACATTAAGGTGGCCTGTGAATGGGGAACCAGCCACAAGGCTGAGAACAAGTGGACCGTTACAGGTGAGTTTTCCGCCGCCTTGACCCGAAGAAGAGGAGGCTTTGGGCTACAGTGATGTCGACTCACGTCAAAACCTTGTTCTTAATTTAAAAGAAGAGGAGGCTTTGGGCTACAGTGATGTCAACTCACGTCAAAACCTTGTTCTTAATTTAAAAGAAGAGGAGGCTTTGGGCTACAGTGATGTCAACTCGCGTCAAAACCTTGTTCTTAATTTAAAAGAAGAGGAGGCTTTGGGCTACAGTGATGTCAACTCGCGTCAAAACCTTGTTCTTAATTTAAAAGAAGAGGAGGCTTTGGGCTACAGTGATGTCAACTCGCGTCAAAACCTTGTTCTTAATTTAAAAGAAGAGGAGGCTTTGGGCTACAGTGATGTCAACTCGCGTCAAAACCTTGTTCTTAATTTAAAAGAAGAGGAGGCTTTGGGCTACAGTGATGTCAACTCGCGTCAAAACCTTGTTCTTAATTTAAAAGAAGAGGAGGCTTTGGGCTACAGTGATGTCAACTCGCGTCAAAACCTTGTTCTTAATTTAAAAGAAGAGGAGGCTTTGGGCTACAGTGATGTCAACTCGCGTCAAAACCTTGTTCTTAATTTAAAAGAAGAGGAGGCTTTGGGCTACAGTGATGTCAACTCGCGTCAAAACCTTGTTCTTAATTTACAAGAAGAGGAGGCTTTGGGCTACAGTGATGTCAACTCGCGTCAAAACCTTGTTCTTAATTTACAAGAAGAAGAGGAGGCTTTGGAGCGGCTCGTGGAAAGAGAATCGATTTCAAGTGGAATAGAAGATGTCCACATGCTCAGCGATACCTTCACTTTTCCCACCCAACGACATTATACCAATGAATAATACTGCCGGAAATGGTGGCCATGAAGAAGGGTTCAATGTCATGGATGTGGTTATTCATCAAGTTATCCACACTATTGAATTCTGTCTCAACTGTGTGTCGCATACAGCTTCTTATTTGAGACTATGGGCATTATCGTTGGCACACGCACAATTGTCGAGTATTTTATGGAATATGACTATATCAAATGCTATTGGTGCTACGGGGGCTTCAGGAGTAGCCATGAGTGTTTTCTTGTTTGCCATGTGGTTCACCTTGACTGTGAGTTTTTTGGTGATGATGGAGGGTACGTCTGCCATGTTGCACTCCTTGAGATTATACTGGGTGGAAGCTATGTCCAAGTTTTTCGAGGGAGAGGGCTATGCTTATGAACCTTTCAGTTTCAAGAACATTGATTTTAGGCAATTTTAACGCAGCATATTCATGGTTTATACAGTTTATGGTGAGAGAACCTTTTTAAAAAGTCGCTGAATTATATATTTAAGAGTGTCGCTGAATTATTTAAAAAGTCGCTGAATTATTTAAAAAGTCGCTGAATTATTTAAGAGTGTCGCCGGGATGTTTTGAATATTTCCTTATATGGGTGTGGGAGTATTATCAGACGAGAGATTTTGGGAATCGTGATGCTCTTTATCACGTCCAAGATTCAAGGAGCCCAACTTCATTTCTAAGACGGATATGGCCTGCAAGATATCCTCTATCATGTTTCCGAGTTTTTCTAGCCTTCTATTTATAGGCCCACGGATTTCTTGCATGCACTCCAGGATATTAGGGCACGGGGTGTATTTGATAATGTGTCTGCCCAAAATCGGTTTTGTGTTAGATTCTTGTTGAACGTATTGTACTAAGTTATCTATTTATTCATTGATGGTTCCTCACCAAAAGAAACCAGTGCGATTTATATAGCTTTAGAAGAGAAACGTGGCAGTGAAACTCTTCACCAGAACAATAGTGATGATTGTTCTTGGCATCTTCGAAAAAGGGCCATCATTTTTGGTCGAATGGCGTGATACGGCGTTCGTAGTAGCCCTAATTAGGATCGGGCAGAGAGACTTTCTAATCCCTCCATATGTAGGTTACTACCCATGGCGAATCTGACATACTAATATTAATATTAATAGTAATAGTAATAGTAATAGTAATAGTAATAGTAATAGTAATAGTAATAGTAATAGTAATAGTAATAGTAATAGTAATAGTAATACTAACACTAACACTAACACTAACACTAACACTAACACTAACTTTCAATAGAACTCATTATTCTGGAATCTCAAACCTAGAGTATTGCCTCATATGTACTACATTTGGGAGTCTTGTAGTACCAATCAAGGGTCAAACCGGACGGAACTGAACTGGTTTTCTTGACATCCTGTATCCAACCCTTGTGAGCGGTTTACGAAACTTTTTGAAATATTTTTTGTTGAATTTTGCTAGTGTGGTTTGAATCGTTTTGAAAAATACTGCGTCCCTCGGAACATTAAGAGGTTTGTCTAAATCCGTTGTTCAGTTATTGGGTGCGAAGTTTCGGAGAGCGTATGCGAGAGGTGCACTAAAGGTTGTGAGAGGCAGAAAAACCTGTACATTTCAATTTTTTGGGGAATGGCAGAATTTATGTTAGATAAATATGTAAATTTTTTGTATTTTTGGTGAATGGCCGAATTTATTTTACATTACATAAATATGTGATTTTTTTGTTGCTTAATTTTTTGTTTGTGTGGTTGTTTAAGTGTTTGGGTGTGACTAGTGAGGTTCATATTTCTGTGCGATGCAAGCTTAGGATGGGAGTAATAAAACCTTGACAGTCAAGAAAAATTAAAAAGTAAGGGAATTTTCAGGTGAAACTTATACAGGCCATTTCACTAGTATTGAACATTATTATGAGTGAATTTTAGCAATTTCTAGCAACATTTTCTGCAAAGCCTTGCTTCCTTATATTTTTGGTAGAGACACGACCACCACCAATAGGTACTAAAGACGACTATGACGCCTAAAACAAATCTTCTAGTGGTATTATCTTGCGTAGACATAGTGTAATGTATATGTAAGAGATCTAGTTAAAAAACATGCACGGAGGTTTCTTATCCGGAATAACCAAAACCAGACCAAGTGCCTGACTTTGGCGAGATGTCCACGTACCAGCAACGAGAATGGCTGGAGACAGAATGGAGACAAAAATGGAGACAAAAGGGAGACAAAAGGGAGACAAAAGGGAGACAAAAGGGAGACAAAATGGAGACAAAAAGGGAGACAAAATGGAGACAAAAGGGAGACAAAAGGGAGACAAAAGGGAGACAAAAGGGAGACAAAAGGGAGACAAAATGGAGACAAAAAGGGAGACAAAAGGAAAACAGTAGTAGAAATCAATACTAAAACAAGAATCGCTGGTTCTATAGGATCATGTCACGCTTACTGACACAAGCATCAAGTGTAGTAATGTCCAGAACCAAAACTCGTTCAATTTTCCTTTGCACTCCTATTCTTTAAAAACTTCTTTTACTCTTTTATTCTTTTAAAGCTCTCTTCAAATCCTTGATTCTCCTATTTTTCCATCTAAAATCCATAGTCCTGCATATAACACAGCCATGATCGATTTCTGTGATAGTATCAACTCCACCATAGTAGCAGTAACAGCAGTAGTGGTTTATATAGACACTTAGAATTGATGGTTTTAATGGCTTGCAAATGTGAGTTGGATAGAAGTGATTGGGCTAAACTAACACCGCGTCCTGCATATACACAATACATTACTGATATAGACATTTCATCACTGATTTCCTTTCTTTATGTTCTTAGTGAGGGACTTTATACACGTATCATTTCGTCAATTCCAAGTAATTCAGTTAGAATACTTTATGTGCGCGGGCTCTTGACCATGACAAATGGGTCGCGTCTTATAAGTAAAATCTCTAACCATATTCTGGTACTCATGCTAATATATCTATGTAGGTATCATTCTCCAAAGTACTTGTTCGCCACCTCAACCAAAATGACGGTTCTCCAACTTATAATTAATCCGTCTTTCATCGTTTCTCCTGGCCGTCGTCGTCTGCAAACCTTAGCGACTTTCTCTGCTTGACGTCTCCTCCTTCAGTTGTTTTGGACCCACTAAACGACACTTCGCCGCTACTGTCAATCACCTCGCCGTCCTTGTCGCCTGTGTTCGACACGCTGGAGTTGTTGGAAAATACAAGCTCGGCCGTACGGATCCACCGTCTCCGCCGGGTGTACTTGGAGTACGAGTCGTCCGTGGACGGCTTTTTCCACACGTTGTCCGTGTAGATGAAACCCTCGTCGTTGGTGGGTTTGACCGTGGTCTTGGACCGCTTGCCGGCCTGTAGAGTGATGGCCCCGTCGTTGGTCAAGTCCAAGCGCCAAGTCTTATCGACCCACCGCCATCTGGCTCCAGAGATCGCTGGGCTTTGTTGGAAGTATTGCTGCAGCTGCGAGAAGCTGCCGTCTGCGTTGGGCAACTCGAACGTCTCGATTGACAGAGACTCGTTCAAAAACTCATCAGTCCAGGGAGCCCTTTCGTACGACAAAAGGTTGGAAGTCCAGCCAATGCCCAACCAGCGCCTCTGGTTCTCATAGATCACATAGGTGAAACGCACTGGCTTGGAAATATCCAGTGATAGAGCCAGAGGAGCACCCTTTTGAACCTTCGCAAACGCAGCAGCAAACAACGAGTTATTCTTGGCCTGAGAAAAGTCAAGCCCCGTCAAGTAAAAACTAAGTACTCGGGTGATCTTAAGTTTCCACACCATCTTACGGCTCACGCGCATATATGTGGAGTGGTAGGAGAGAAGGTAGAGCCCCAGAGTCAAGAGAATGGAGCGTGGAGCCACCAACAAAAACAGCGCCACCAAGTACACCGGAGTCAAAAACACCGTGGTGAATAGAAGGCGCTTGATATCATAAGCCGTGAGAGCCAAGGACGTAATTGGACTCAACAATAGGTCTGCCTTGATGCAAGTGGTAGTGAGAGCCTGTACAATATCGTCCAAAGTGGGCCGAACGGCAGTCTCCGCCTGGATATGGCGGTTAAGCACCAGATATAAAATCACAATGGCCACGGCAACCAAATGGCCGGCCCACGTGACTACCTGCTCAAAGTACACCACCAAAAGTGTGTACACGCACATGATGACGATATTAACCCAATAATCATCGTTGGTCCACGTGGCCACCGAAAGTGCCTTGTTCACAATGAGAAGATAAGGGTATGCTTTGATCAATGCTTTGGCCACGGTGGGTGGCGTGGACAGGAGAAGGGGCAGGGTCAGGGGCACCATGGGTTTGGAGAGTGGGGGCTGCAGATGTCCGTTTTGGGCGGGGGTTTCAGTGGGCGAGAGCGGCGCGGGCGGCGAAGAGAACTGTGCCCTTACTTGCGAGCCAGTGGCGCTGGGCTCGCTTTTTCTGCCTTCGTCACTCATGCTGGGAAGGTTAGTGGGGTAGTTGGTTTATAGCAAGCGAGAGCGGATCGCGCGGTGCACGGGTCTAACAGGGGTTAGATGCAGGCTCAGTAGTAGTCTTTTGACATGTGACAGTTGAAAACAGAAAGGGCAAAAAAGGGAAAAAAAAAGACATAAATGGTTTAGGGTATACAGTGGAGTGCATATAATAGAAGTCTTGAACTAAATCAACTTTTGTACTGGCTGACACATCCAACTGTGTACTACACGAACTAGCATAAGCTTATTCTATGTACTATTTCCAAGCTATGTTTTAGTATATCTTGATATACAGGAATATGTAAGTTGTATCTTATAAGACCAAAGTCTGAGATATGTCGAAAAGGTTGAAGAGTTTTCACCCACCAGTAATCTGCACATAATACATTCTTGGCCTGCATACAACGCTTCTACGAAATGCCTTGACTCTGCACATGCTATGTACTGTTAAGAAGAAAATTGTATTATGTACTGTTAAGAAGAAAATTGTACTATGTACTGTTGACAAGGATATTGTACTATGTACTGTTAAGAAGAAAATTGTACTATGTACTCGTTAATTATTCCGTCTGTTTTTGAGGTGTTCTGATATTGACTTAAAGCTTACCGCAGCTTACTAGACGGATTCAAGAATCTAATAATACTGTACTATATGATACTATATGATACTATATGATACTACTATATGATACTATATGATACTATATGATACTGTACTATATACTAGCATGAGCCTGTCTTCATGGAGCAATACCAACGAGTACTGAAAAAAAAAAAAAAAAAAAAAGCAGGTCAAAGAAGTTCAATTCTGAGATGCGGATTTTTTTTCCATACTCTCTATACTCTATTAACCGAGGGGTGAGTTTGGTGGACGAGTACTCGGTGAGTGTAGACGGGTTTTTGACGATACACATGTTGCGCGTTTTGATGATACCGTACTATATGATACTACTATATGGTACTGTACTATATGATACTACTATATGATACTATATGATACTATATGATACTACTATATGGTACTGTACTATATGATACTATATGATACTATATGATACTATATGATACTATATGATACTACTATATGATACTATATGATACTACTATATGGTACTGTACTATATGATACTACTATATGGTACTGTACTATATGATACTACTATATGATACTATATGATACTGTACTATATGTTACTACTATATGATACTATATGATACTGTACTATATGATACTACTATATGTTACTACTATATGATACTGTACTATATGTTACTACTATATGATACTATATGATACTGTACTATATGTGTTAGATTCTGGTTACGTCCAGTACTCTGTTTTGTATGTTTATTCGCCGATGGATCCCCAATAGGTGGGAATCCGAGTACTTATATAGTTAACCTGTGAGTACCAGAGAAGTGGAGCATGGCGGTTAAACGCCATGTCACGACGTAAGGTGAAAGTATGGATCCAAGTCGCGCGGTATGACGCCTTGGACGAGTCATTGGCATTCGTAGGCTCTAAGAATACCTCTATGGGTAGTGTGTTTACCCATGGTGGGTCTAACAATATGATACTACTATATGATTGTTAGATCCACCAGGTAATGTCCTACCTATGGAGGTATTTTAAGCCCTCAATTACTACTGTACTAGTGTACTACTATACTAGTGTACTACTATACTAGTGTACTAGTGTACTACTATACTAGTGTACTAGTGTACTACTATACTAGTGTACTAGTGTACTACTATACTAGTGTACTACTGACTACTCTACTACTACTCTACTACTACTACTTTGCTACTACTACTTTGCTACTACTATAGACTACTCTACTACTGACTATGGACTACTATACTACTGTACTACTATTCTACTATACTACTGACTACTGTACTGACTACTAAACTGACTACTGTACTGACTATGGACTACTCTACTATTATTCCTAGTGTACTCTTGTCAACGAGGAGCTCGTATGTACGGCACGCTACTTCGAGGCTGAATGCAGAAAAGAGGTACGTACATGCCCGAGATGATTGGGACATGCACTCCATTGTTAGACAAAGGGCAGTGTGGACCTGAGTCAGGACTGCACCGGCCCGTGGCCACCGGAAAAGTAAAAGCGGAGCTATGGCCCCGTCCTGGGATTTGGTCTTGCAAACTTACACATCCCTGTATATTAACAGATACTAAATACAAGTTGAACACTACTACTACTATTATTATTACTATTATTATTACTACTACTATAATTATTACTACTATTATTATTAGTATTATTATTATTAGTATTATTATTACTACTATTATTATTACTATTATTATTACTACTATTATTATTAGTATTATTATTACTACTATTATTATTACTACTACTACTATTAGTATTATCACTATTATTATTACTACTATTATTATTACTGACTACTTGTTAGACCCACCATGGGTAAACACACTACCCATAGAGGCACTGTTCGAGCCTACGAATGCCAAAAATGGCCATACCAAGACGTTAAGACCCAACATCGCACGATATTGGGACGGCATTCAGTGCTATTGTTCTCGTGCTCAGTCGCACGCCTTTTCTCTAAAAGTATTTAAGTACCTCAGAATCCTTTTCGGAGAAATCATCGGCGAATGAACATAGTAAATAGAGGACCTGACAAAACCGGAATCTAACAATAATACACTATTAATGATAATACACTATTAATGATGATACACTATTAATGATAATACACTATTAATGATAATACACTATTAATGATAATACACTATTATTGATAATACACTATTATTGGTAATACACTATTAATGATACACTATTAATGATAATACACTATTATTGATAATACACTATTATTGATAATACACTATTATTGATAATACACTATTATTGGTAATACACTATTAATGATACACTATTAATGATACACTATTAATGATAATACACTATTATTGATAATACACTATTAATGATAATACACTATTATTGATAATACACTATTAATGATAATACACTATTAATCTCAACATACTGATAATTACAATACACTACAGTGTTTTTCAAAACTATTCAAAGCAGCGACAAATGGTTCAAACTACACTTGCAAAATTAAACAAGCCAATAATTCAAAAAGCCACTGTTTTTAATATTTAATGGAGACTTCATATAAACCGATTTCCTTGAATCTTTGATGCTTAGCAATTTTTAAGTCATAAGTACCAAACTTTTTGAACTATTGGTTGTTTAATTTTGCTAGTTTAGTTTGAATTGTTGTCGTGCAGGTTTGAATAGTTTTGGAAAAAACTGTACGTAGATATGTGGAAAAACTGTACGTAGATACGTGGAAAAACTGTACGTTGAAAGAATTTTGTGGACTACTGATAGAGGAAGTGCACGAAGGCTTCAAAATACATCAAAGACCATTCATTGAGGAATTGCTCACCAAGTTCCAGGAATACATTCCAAATAGGAGCCAAAGCGTCCCAATGAACATTTACGAACATGACAAAGAAAACAAACCATTAGACAGAAGAATGGTACGCGTATACCAAGAACTACTTGGATCATACAACTGGCTGGCGAACATTANAGAAGAATGGTACGCGTATACCAAGAACTACTTGGATCATACAACTGGCTGGCGAACATTAGTCGTCCCGACATCGCGTACAGCGTAAGCAAATTCGGATCATACACCAAGGAAGCAACAGAATCAGACCTAATGC